>NW_021032625.1:0-18222 GCF_004153795.1 Camellia sinensis | reverse complement strand
CTCCTTCAAGGGTCCAGCAAGACTCCGTAAACTGTCACAACAACTGTCCCATCACCTTTTGAGGATGCGACTTTTTAGGGGTCCGACAAGACTCTGTAAACTGTCCCGACATTGATTCCGGTTAGTTTCTATAAGGGTCCAGCAAGACTCCGTAAACTGTCACAATAGTGTCTGCTACAACGGTCCGACATGACCCCGTAAACTGTCTTCTACATCGGTCTGACACCGCCATCCAGTGTCCTCTACACCGTTATGACACCACCATACAGTGTCCTCTACATGGTTATGACACCCCCATACAGTGTCCTCTACAACGTTATGACACCACCATCCAGTGTCTTCACCAATGGTCTGACACGACCATACCGTGTCTCCTATCCTCTTTTATTTTTATGTATTTTCTTATTTTGTTACTCTCTCCAAACTCAAGTTGGTTAGTTCCTATCCCCCTTGAGTTTGCGGGGGGCTGTTAAAAATCACCTACTCTCCACCTACTTCACCCACTTAAACCTACTCCATTAAACCTAACCCACTATACCACTACCACCTCACCTACTCCACTAAACCTAACCCACTACACCACTACCACCTCCACTTCACCTACTCTCCACCTACTTCACCCACTTAAACCTACTCCACTTAAACCTACTCCACTATACCACTACCACCTCACCTACTCCACTAAACCTAACCCACTACACCACTACCACCTCCACTTCACCTACTCCTTACCTACTACACACTCACCCTCTTCTATATATAGGAATCATGAATCATTGTAATTGAAATAACAACATATCAATCAATAATAATACATACAATTTATTCTCTCTCTTTCTCTATACATTATTTCTTACAGATTGCAATCTTCAAGGCTTAAATATACTACAAATTTTGGTAAAGAAGCCAATGAAAATACAGGTCTTTTACTTGGTTTTGACACCAAAGACTTGACAACTGCTTGCCATGACTTAACCTCTCCAGTGGTTGAGGACAACATGTTTACTCCATCGGCTTGAAACTCTCTCAAAGATTTCATCTCGCCCAAATCTGTAGGCAACTCATCAAGCTTTGAACAACCCGAAATATTAAGTTTTTCAAGGCTATTAAGCTGAGAAATTTTCCTTGGGAGCTTCTTAAGATTTTTGCAGCCTTTTAGATTCAACAAAACTAGTCTCCCTAGCTCCACAATGGACTCATGAACCTCAACCAACTTGATACAATCTTTAAGAATCAACCTCTCAAGATTAGGAAGCTTTGAGAAATCAGGGGAACTAGTAAGGTCGTAGGAACGAGCAAATTGGTAGCTTTGAGGATTTTCAATTGTTCGAGCAACTACCAACAAAAAGTAGCAAATTGGTATGTGTTATTATTCAGCAGTAACTATAATTCCAAAAGGATAGTAATAAGAAAATCAAAAAACAACAAACCTTAAAAAAGTGTCCAATAAATGAAGTTTGTTATATATATATTCAACTTTAGTGTGGTGTGAAGGCACACCCAAAATGAATTTTTACGTATTTCATTTTCTGAACATTTTTTGTGCACTTGTTTAGGGTTCATATCATTGTTGAGAGGAAATATGATAAAAGAAAGGGTTATTTGATTTTTGACAATCCAGTGATGAAATAATATCTGAGGGTAAAATTATCAATTTGCGTAATCTGTTAACAATGTTAACATGGTAGAGGTGCCAGTATAATCGTCTCAAAACCTTAAGTTTAGTTATACTTTCTTCATTACTCAAGGAAGGACTATAAAATTTATATCCTAAAAAAAAAGAAAAAACCAACTAATCATACCTTGCTTCCCTTCCAAAATTGTTTCAAGCTGCTATTGGAAAATTCAAGAACAACCATGTTCTCTAGAGGAAAATCATCAGGTATAACTGTTAAAGGTAATCCATGCCAACACAACCATCTTAATTTCTTAGGAAATTCATCATAGCCTCCACTAAGATGTACATCATAGAGTTGGAGTATCCGTAGCTTGTGCATTTGTGAAAATGCATCAGTTTTTAAATCCAATTCACCTAATTCTGAAGGTTGTCCTGTTGAGGCATAATTTATAGGAAGCCAACCAAGACGGCGACGCTTTGATGATCTACGTTCACAAAGTAGATGTGCTATATGGCGAAGTTTTGGATTAGTTATTTTCTTGACTCTCATTTCTTCCTTCTGTTCTTGCAAGTCCAGGATAAGGCCTTCAATTGCTTCTGTTCCCTGATAAGAAAAGAACCAAATAAGTAATCACCACATTTAAAAAAAAAAACACAAGCTGTGCTACATACACAAAACAAAGACAAAGGTTGTGCACAATTATGTAAGTCCACACACTTATTTCTCTTTCTTAAAAAAATCAAACATATAGAGATCTGCTTGTGAATCACAATTTCTTACAGTATTTTCGTTCAATACGTTGAAAGCATCCTTGTGATGCCATACTCTACTACGCCTTCCAGGTTCCTTTGGTGATTCTTGGCGATTCTTGGCGAATAATTTCCCTACCCATGTCTCTTAGCAATTGATGCATTATGAGAGTATTGTTGTCAACCTCATTAATCCCTACAAGACATCTACGAATGAGATTTTGTACTCCAACTGTTGTGTGGAAGTCACATCCATCTACTATTTTAACCATGTGATCTTTGCCTTTCCATGCAAAGAAACAAACAATATCAAGGAATAAATCTTTGTCATGATCACCCAAACAATCATAGCTTATTTGAAGTACATTGTGTAATTTGCCATTTGAAAATCTTCCCAACTTTGTCAATGCACTTTCCCATACATCAACATTTTCACCAGAGAGAGAACAACCCAAGACTTCCAGAGCTAATGGAAGACCATTGCAGTAGTATGTTGCCTTGTTGGACTGCTCGACGTAAGGTTCAACAGGATGGTCTTGTCCAAAAGCATGCCAACAGAAGAGACAAAGTGCTTCAACGTCACTCAATTCCTTAACTTTGTACATCTCACACCGTTCATGAGCCTTTAAGATTCGCTCCCGTCTGGTTGTTATGATAATTTTACTTCCTGGATGAAGCCAATCTCGCATCCCAAGTATTGCATTTAATTGGTCCAGTTCATCAACGTCGTCAAGAACAACAAGAACTCTTTTACAGCACATTTTGGTTATAAGCAATTTTGGCAAGGGTTGTCTTCCCTATTCCACCCATTCCATAAATAACCATTATGCCAATATTGTTTGAGCCATCTTGAAGCCACAGATTAAT
This sequence comes from Camellia sinensis, assembly GCF_004153795.1. Taxonomy (NCBI): domain Eukaryota; kingdom Viridiplantae; phylum Streptophyta; class Magnoliopsida; order Ericales; family Theaceae; genus Camellia; species Camellia sinensis. The sequence continues at coordinate 14,987 of NW_021032625.1, read as the reverse complement.
GTCATTCACACGAGAATCTATTCCAGTTGGGTAGGGGGTGATGCTCAATACTGTTCGATCCAATTTGTTTGCAATCTCTTGAACAATTATCTTGATAAACTTTGACTCGTACCTACAAATTGTGAACAAAATGGAAACAATTATCTGAGTGTGTCATTACTAAAATGTGACCAAAAGCAACTAATAAGATGATCTTTGGAAGGAACAAGAAGGAAGTTGGCATGGGTGGATTGCATTTATACAAAGCTAGAGTGTGCCATATGTGCAATAAGCATGGAGCATGCACATGCACTTGATCAAAATGAAAGATTGAATGATGGAACTGTTGGGTCAGGAAGCCTAGATTGATGTAAACAAATACACACAAGAGAGAAACATAGAGTTTACGTGGTTCGACAATAGCCAACGTCCACGGGCAGCGAAAATTCTATATATTTTGGAGAGATACAAATTCACTTGGTGTTTCCTCACCACTCTTTTCTTCTTCAATTCAATGTTTGCGTATCAAATACAATAGTTTACCTCTCTACTTATAGAGTTTCTTCAAGGTGAGATGTGTAGGCAGTGACGAAAACTTCACTGCATTTCGGACATGTTCTAGAAGCTTCAAGGCTTTTGTTAGCGCCGTCAGATTGGCAGATCTAAAGAAGAATGCTGATGGACAAGAAAGTCTGGTGTTTGCTACTTTAGCTGGTGACCTGGTAGTCCGAGGACTAATATTACTATCAGTTGTTATGACATTTTTTAATTTTTTTATTTTTTTTGTTGGTTCTTGTATTTGAAATAGAGAGTTTATTTGCATTGATGACTTATTCTTAACTCAGCAACTCTCCAATGACCATATGAAGATTTCTAGAGTGTGAGAAATATGAAATATTTTTGTGTAACATACACCGTTTGATTTGTGTGAATGTTTTGTTTTTGCACAATGATTGTGGACTATCATTTTGTAAGATTTTACTATATGAATGGGAGTTATTATTTTATATTAGTACTATTTTAGTTTTATTATAGGTATTTTTTAAAAAAATTAGCACATTTTTTTTTAAAAAAAAGGGGGCTATCACGGCGTTTTTAAAAACGTCGCTAAATAGTTGGGAAAAAGAGATGTAGTGACGTTTTAAAAACGTCGCTAAATAGTATGGTGACGGCATGTTACAATTAGTAGAATTTTTAGCGGCGTTTTATAAAACGCCGCCTATAGTAATATAGTGACGTTTCTAAAGCGCCATAGAGTTATAGCGACGGCCGCATCTTCGACGTTTAGTGCTAAACGCCACAAAAAGATTTGACGGCGTTTTTAGGACTTATAGCGGCGTTTTTCAAACGCCTCTAAAACCCTGATTTCCAGCAGTGTGCATTATGAGAGTATTGTTGTCAACCTCATTAATCCCTACAAGACATCTACGAATGAGATTTTATACTCCAACTGTTGTGTGGAAGTCACATCCATCTAGTATTTTAACCATGTGATCTTTGCCTTTCCATGCAAAGAAACAAACAATATCAAGGAATAAATCTTTGTCATGATCATCCAAACAATCATAGCTTATTTGAAGTACATTGTGTAATTTGACATTTGAAAATCTTCCCAACTTTGTCAATGCACTTTCCCATACATCAACATTTTCACCAGAGAGAGAACTACCCAAGACTTCCAGAGCTAATGGAAGACCATTGCAGTAGTATGTTGCCTTTTTTGACTGCTCGACATAAGGTTCAACAGGATGGTCTTGTCCAAAAGCATGCCGACAGAAGAGACAAAGTGCTTCAACGTCACTCAATTCCTTAACTTTGTACATCTCACACCGTTCATGAGCCTTTAAGATTCGCTCCCGTCTGGTTGTTATGATAATTTTACTTCCTAGATGAAGCCAATCTCGCATCCCAAGTATTGCATTTAATTGGTCCAGTTCATCAACATCGTCAAGAACAACAAGAACTCTTTTACAGCACATTGCATCTTTAATCTTAATGATTCCCTCATCAACATTGTGTATCCTTTCCTTTTTCCGCTTGAGAATGTTTGAAAGAAGTTGTTTTTGTAGACAAAGCAAACCATTGGGTTGTGTTGAAGATTCTCTAATATCTTCAAGAAAACTGCTACTTTCAAATCTGTCAAAGTTTTGGTTATAAACAATTTTGGCAAGGGTTGTCTTCCCTATTCCACCCATTCCATAAATAACCATTATGCCAATATTGTTTGAGCCATCTTGAAGCCACAGATTAATGTCATTCACACGAGAATCTATTCCAGTTGGGTAGGGGGTGATGCTCAATACTGTTCGATCCAATTTGTTTGCAATCTCTTGAACAATTATCTTGATAAACTTTGACTCGTACCTACAAATTGTGAACAAAATGGAAACAATTATCTGAGTGTGTCATTACTAAAATGTGACCAAAAGCAACTAATAAGATGATCTTTGGAAGGAACAAGAAGGAAGTTGGCATGGGTGGATTGCATTTATACAAAGCTAGAGTGTGCCATATGTGCAATAAGCCTGGAGCATGCACATGCACTTGATCAAAATGAAAGATTGAATGATGGAACTGTTGGGTCAGGAAGCCTAGATTGATGTAAACAAATACACACAAGAGAGAAACACAGAGTTTACATGGTTCGGCAATTGCGCTCACCAAAGCAAAATAGGACACAAGAGTACATGGCAAACATAGTTTCCAACTCAACCACAATATTAGCCTTATGGCTATGTAGTTGATGATTTATAATATTTCTTTAATGTTGTCTGCGCATTATGGATTTAGGTGGATTATTTAATTATATTTCACTTATTTTTTTTCCTATCTAAATTCATGATCCAAACACATTTATCCATACTTTGTTTTTCTTTTTCAAATCGCTATCAAATTCGTAATTCAAAAACAACCTAAAAGAGAATTCTCTTATTTGTGATTGTTCTTATTGTTCAATTATCAGATTTACACTTCCTGCATCACCCTAGGTAGCAAGAGGCACTTCATTTGTAATTTTATTATAGATCAGAAAAAGGATGCAAGTATTTGATTTTGATCCATACATTTTCCTATCAAAACTTTTACAAAATCCTCATGTGCTTGTCTTTAAGAAAATATATATATATTGTTCAACAAAAAAAAAAAAAAAAAAAAAGAAAAAAAGGAAGGCTTCTTTGTGGCCTTTAGTGACCTAGCTGTGCACAAATCTGGAATGCCAAGTCCTTATTGTGGTTGCTTAAATTTTATTTCCTTTAAATGTGTCGGTAATTTTTGCTAATTCAGTCACCACACGATTATTTGTTTTTAATAAAAAATACGCACATTAACGACATCTTTCATGCTTTTATAGATAAAATTCTAAATTTATTCAAAGAAGCATAGCTTAGCTTAGGGAGAAGGGGGGAAGCGAATAAGTTTCCTCCCCTATAGAATCTAGTATGCACGAGACTAAGACATGTAATCTCTTAGCTCTCATCTCGCTATTCATAACTTTAGGAAGGAATAGAAAAAGAGATGTCCTGATAAACCTATAAAGTGTTAAGCAAATCACCTTAGTAAGTTAACCTCAACCATCTCAATGACCATTTTCCTTAAAAATTACCGTGTTATGAATTAAACCAAATTGACACAAAATCTAAAATTAAGTGTCGAAATAGAATTAATTAAAATGGCAAAAATCAAAATGACACAAACGATAAACTACAGGAACTCCTGATATAATTTGCCCTTATATCGATTACCGCTCAAGTAAAGAATTTATGATGAAATTACAAACCCATCAGCTTGACTCTGAGTGCTGCCCTCCACCCTTCTACCTTATCCGATTCATATTTATTTTTTCTCTCATCGCTTCCCGCATCAACTCGAGCTTCATGCGTGGAAAATGCTTCTTCAACAATCCCCATTTGCTTCCTCACATGGGACGGATCCAAATCATAAAAGACCGGTAAAACTACATGTTTAGATTCCCTCTTGTGCTCGAGGATCATTACAAGCTCGTCAAGACACGAATCTGAATAAACGTAGTCCTTGGAGAACACAATTATCGAACTCCTTGATTGTTTGATTAATGCTCTCTTCAACTCTAACTTACTAGCAAGGTTTAAAAAAGCGGCCGCAACCGTTACGTAACGCCGTTACGTAACAGTTTTGGCAGTTACCGCCACCCGTTACGGCCGCTTTTGCAATGTGATTGAGATTCACAGGTGTGTCGGCCGTAGCGGCTGCCGTAGCGGTCGTAACGGTGCCGTAACAGCAGTAACGGCCTGTTACGCACCGTTACGTAACAGTTCCAAACTGTTTTTTTCAAAAAAACATACAAAAAAAGCTAAAAATTGGGGAAGAGGGATAGAGAGAAGAGGGAAGATAAAAAGAGAAAATGGAGGAGCAAGAGATAAAGAGAGAGAGAAGAGGGAAGATGAAGAACATATTATTGATTTGTTGAAGTTGTAAAACCTATGCTATTCTATTCAGCTGCTATCACTAAACCATTTTGTTTTTGTGTGTCTATCTATATATTGTTTGAAAATAATAATAACAATAAGTGTGGTCATTATCTATTTGGCTTGGTTAAAATATGTATATATATATATATTTAGACTCTTATTTATTTATAGAGGTGATCGGAGAAGGTCCAACGAGTGTCATCACCTCTACTCAAGAACACATGGTAAGTCAACTGAGATGTAGCCATTTACAAAGCTTTAAAAGATCTTTTCAACTGCCAAAAAAAAAAAAAATCAAATCATAAATGAAGAAATATATATAGTTACTCACTCAATCACATAACGAAAAGAAAATAAAAATAAAAATTTGCATGGGTTTCATGTAGTTTTTCAAGTTTACCTGTTTAAATTGGCAATGAATGGTGGTTTCATTTTGGATTTGAGAACTTTCTTTCAAAAGATTAACAATGATAGAAGAGGAATAGGAAGAAGAAAGAGGGAGGAAAGTGAAGGCCGTGTTTGTTAGATAATTTGTAGCAATATAGTAGATGAGAAAAAAGTCAAGAAAATGAAAGAAGTGCATGTGTGGTGGAGGAGAGGGTAGGCATGGAGTATGGACAAAGCTGACTAAGAAAATGGGATTGCGCAAAAGTAGGCTCAAGTCAACTCAGTGAACATAATTTTTTTTCTTTTAACTTTTAGAAAAAAGACTTAAATTAATTTTTTTTTTGAAAAAAAAAAAAAAAATTATGTAAGACAGGTTCAAGCATCCTTCTCAAAGGTTCGGTTGTGATGATGTTTTCGCTCTCCTAAAAAAAAATTCTTCTTAAATTTATAGTCTACCATGTATATGTCAAAATTTTAGAGACAAATTACGCTATATTATTTTAGTCCTTATAATTTTAATTGGTTCGATTTTTATTCTAAATTTATAATTTTATCTAAATTTTATTCAATTTATTATAACTGAACTTTTTTTTATATAAAAAATACGCACATAACTAACTTGTGCCATATTTTCGCGTGTATTTTCAAAATGTATGAACAAAAATGAACTCCTAATTAACACATCCACAGTCGGAATATAGCTAAAGAAACAAAACATCCAAGTTGTCCAACTTTATTCAAACACAACAGCTGGTGTACATCATCAGAGAGTATTCACAACCAACTTTGTTCTCAGTTTCACTACAGGCTTCAAATATCATCAAATTACAAACACATACACAAAACAATCATGAAACCGAACCCATTTTCAGTACATCTCAATCTCTAAGGATGAGCATAATCCATGGGGACATAGGGCTCAAACAACTCAGCAATGAACCCCTTCTTCCTCTTTGGTTTCCAACCCATGTCCTTGCAGAGTTGATCATTGTACCATATATGAAGAGCCCCTATGCATGATCTCCGGTAGTACTTGCCCGAGTATTTTTTCATGTATCGGTCCCATTTTGTTATGTCTTTCTCCATGTCTTTGATGTCGGGGAGCTTGAACGTGCCGGCAAGCAGCTCTGCTAGCCACCGGCACCTCATCTCAGAGGTGTGAAGGTTTGAAATGCTCTCTGAGAATCCAATTATGGCTAGCTGTGGAATCCTGGGATGAATGCATTCCCTGTTGAAAATAACAAGTTGGTATTAATAAACTGTGGCCGAAAAAAATATCATACATACGGTGTGACATTTAATTTGTGTTTTAATTTGGAATTTGAGGAGTAATTTTTTTTTTTAAAAAAAAAAAAGTTAAAAAGGAGCAATACTTTTCATACATTAGGAATTAGATTGGCACAATTTAAAACGGAGGATGTTGATATGGTATGAAAATTTCGTTTGTAACTTCATTTCATCTCCTAAACTATCTCTAAAATATCAATTAGACCCTCAAATTTCATTTTATTGAGGAGTTTAATTGATATTTTGGCAATAGTTTGAGGGGTAAAATGAAATTTTGGTACTACATCAGCAATTTTTATTGGATTACAGACGGTTATTGATAGTGGACTAAAATTAATACAAAACCAAATAATTTAAGTATAATATTGATATTATTAAAAGAATAATTGATTTTTGAGTGGTAGTTTGAGGGTAAAATGAATTTTTCTCTAAAAAATGCTATATGTTGTAAGATGCAAACCTATAGAGTGAGACTGTTTTGTGAGGGGACCCAACTAGTTGTTCTTGAAAGGTTTGGGAGGCAAAAATGTCTTTGAGCTTGTCAAGTCCCCTGAACCCAGTAGCCAGTGTGACCATGTCTGTCTTTAGAGGTTCGACTTCCCCATCAACAAGTATGCCTTGTTTGCAGAATCCGAAACTCGGAGCTTTCTTCAATATGATGCTTCCTTTCTCAACTGCATCGTAGAAGCCCTCAGGGACGGTTGAGATCAAACAAGAACTGATTTCTTTCAAGAAACTGTGTTTGGGAACCATTCCATACTTTGCTAGTCGAAGCTTTCGTTTTATATGGGTTTCAACAAATTTTGAAAATCCCCATCTCTGCCAAACATTAGAAAATTAATATTAGCTTCAGTGTGGGCTCGATTAGAATCTACTATGACCCTACTCTAATGATTCGATATGTTTGTTTTTATATTTCTATGCGTACAATAAAATTAATTTGCTATTTGTCCCCACATTACTCTTGATTCTATTGTTTGTATCAGTATCATCATTCCTTAATTAAAATGATTTTTCCCTATATTTGCCTTCAATCTTTTTGATTAATATAGTATTTATTAACATATTATAGGTATAGTATTAACAATTATAAGATTAATCTAATTTAATCATGAACAATCTGCACAAAGGCTTACAAATGAGCAAATCCAATTATCAAAATGAGGGTCGCGATAAGCCCACAAGGCCAACTGTATGTTGCAGCTCACCAAGGTGAATTGGAGGCAAGTTGCTCTCTTAGCTTATATGGAAACTATGCACTCAAAAATAAAAAAGAAAAACTAGAGAAAGTGTCTAAAATAAAACGCATCAACCAGATTATCCAGATTCATTTTAGATGTAGTATGAAACTAAACCAAATTTGAATCTACGAGACATAAAAGTATACTTTTGTAGACATTTTTTTAAATGCATAGCTTTTCTGAGGAGCGATTCTATACCAGAGGTGAAAGCAATGTAGCCAGGAGAGTAAGGAAAAATCCTTCACCAGGCTTATGAACCAAAAGTTCAGAGAAGCGATTGAAGTAGAAATATGCAAGTGAGACTCCCCATGGATTGTAATCAGGCACATTCCAGTGTTCATTCCTGTATAACACTGTACATGGATTTTCCACCCCTGCAATCAATTCCACAAAAACATGAATTTAAATTAAGTGTGGACTGACAAGCACAATCCCTTTTCACAAACATGAATTTTTTTGTGGTAGGTCTCTCTCTCACCATTTTGTAAAGAGCACTCCATTGCAATGTCAAGAGCATGTTTTTGGAAGCCAACAACAGTGACTCTCTTTCCTCTTATAAGTTGTTTAGCAGCTTCAAAATCCATGGTAGCATACTCCATTGAGTGTATCACCTTCCCATCAAACACTTCTGGACCCTTCCCTTCTGGAAATTCTGGTATGTTTGGTATCCCACTGAACCTTCCCACACATAGGATCATAAAATCGAATTGATGAACCTGTATGTATTATGGCCTCTTTAAAAATGTGCCATTTATGGCGAGTTAAATACACCCAAAATATATATATTTATAACTTTTTATTTTTATCTTAAGTTGTTCGTTAAAATTTACACTAATTTAATCTAAGGAAAAAAGGAAAGAGGATCACCCAATGTCTCACACGAGGCTTGAATTTGCGACTTCCATTATGGAAGTTAGAGAGCATACCACTGTGACACAAAGCCATGATACAGATCTTTCATGGAGTGACTCTACAAGAAGAAGATTAAATCTAGATCTTTCATTTCAAATTCTGGAGCATTTTCTGGTTACTAGTTCATAGACTTTTCCAAATGATAATGCTAACATGATAGGAAAACAAAGCAAATAAAAACACAAGCTCCCCTCCTTTCGGAGACTTTGGATTGCTAGCAAACATTGAATCCTGGGGTCCATCTAGATGAAAAACAGAGATTAAACAAATCATACACTACAATAATTTTATGGGCAAATTACATTCATAGTTTTTATTTTTATTTTTTTTGCATCATTTTGATTACTATATTTTTAATTAAGAAAATATCATTTTGCCTTCCAAATTTTCACGTGTTTTTCAATTTGACCCCGGATTTCGATTAATATTAATTTTACACCAAAACTTTCAAAATTTTGATCAATTAGGCCACTGCCGTCACATTCCGTCTATAATTAAACGAAATGTGCTAACGTAGCATCAAAGTTCATTTGAAATTTCATTTTACCCCCCAAACTATACCTTAAAAATCAATTTGCCCCCCACATCCGCACATTCCATCTAATTGTAGAAGGATTGTGACGGCAGGAGCCAAATTGATCAAAATTTTGAAAGTTTGGGTGGAACATTGATATTACTTGAAGTTTGACGGTCAAATTGAAAAATGCGTGAAAGTTTGGGAGGTGAAATGATATTTTCTCTTTTTAATTAGCTCAATTTTGCCTCTAAATTTTAAATTTTACGTCAATTTGGTCCAATCGATAATGTCATTAGAATTTTTGATAGAAAATGATCCCCAATTTGGTTGAGATTAACTTACTAAGTTGATCAAATTTATAATTTTGTTTTTAAAAACATGTTGTTCATATACACATTTTTTTTTTATAAAAAAAAATGTTAACAATTGTAATCAATTGAAGTAAATTGAGATAAAGCCATAAATTTGTTGTAAAAAATGAGCCAATTAGAATTACTGAAACCAAAATGACATAGAAACTAAAATATGGAGACTACATGTGTAATTTGCCTTATTTCCATCCTCATTAAAACGGAAAGTCTATGGCACCATCATGAATTTCAGATCAATGGTGTATATTGAAGTTAGTTTTGTGAGTCACACTCTAAGTAAACCCAAACCATTGATTTGAAATTTTAGGACTTTACTGAAGAAAAAGAAATTCTTAAAATTGTAGCATTCACTCTTATTTAAAGTGCAAGAAATAGAACTTAGCAGATAAACCTCAGTGGAAGAACTTTGGGTGTCCTGAACTGTAACACTCCATTTTCCAGACCCAAAGGCTTCACCTGTGCCACCCCAAACCCCCCACCCTTCCATCTCCGCCTCCGCCGCCATCCCTTCATAGTCAATACCGACCACTTTGCAGCCAAATCTGATATGTTCAAGCAGACCAAAGTGACCAGCATAGGACTGAAGGTAGTCAAAGACTTGAGGTTGGGTAGGAAAGACCTCTGTGACTGAGTTGGGCCATGGAAAATCAGAGAACTGATAGAAATGTTTTGGGGTCTGAAGCTTGGTGGTCTCTACTGTCTTGGTCCATACTCCTCCGATGGTGGTCTTGGCCTCAAAGACCACTGGGTGGTAGCCTTTTTCTGGCTACAAGGCCACTTATACCAGCTCCTATAGGAGCTGGTATAAGTGAACTTGCAGGCTACAAGGCCACTTATACCAGCTCCTATAATGCCCACCTTCTTCTCCATTATTGTGCACTAACTTCACAAATACCACTTCCCCCCAAGGCACCTATTAATAGTAGGATAGGCTAAATTAGATCATTGTCTTTTTAATTTGGGCGAAATTTTACTTTCATTTTCATAATTTTAATTTGAATAATTTGTGCATATACTTTAAATTTTGTTGCAATATAGTTCCTCTATTACTTATTGTTAGAATTTTGAACAGAAAAAAACATGTACAAAACTAGAAAGAGCAAAATAGAATAAAAAAGAAACTATAAACATTACCAGTGTAATAATTAAATTATATTATTGGTCCAAGTAATTTCTTTTTAATTCTACTTTGATCCCTCTAAATTTACGTATGATCTTTTTTTCATTATGGAGCATAACAGATGAATTATATTTAAACATAATTGAAAGTGTAAAATTTAAATTGTTTAAATTAAAATCATAAAAACTAAAATTACACTTTGCTTATACTATAACGACTAATGGTATAATTTACCTAATATTAAATTTAAATTTGAAAAAATTTACATTGTACACCTTTAAAAAGAATAAATATATATATATATATATATTGAGGGTAATAATGACACCATTCTGCGGTGTAACCAACCAATAAAAAATCATAAATAGAATTCAATGAACATATCTTACCTCTCATTAATTTAACAATATTATATGGTTTTCACTACAAAGAGAGATTATTCATTAAATAGTGATAAAGTGATATCATCATTGTATTTAAATATTTAAAAAATAAATAAATAAACAAATTATTTGGTGAAATTTCAGAGGGGCTTTTCCCAAATTAAGCCAAATTAGCAACTTATTCTAAAACTAGTCTAATTTGGACGGAATTCCTAAACTGGGCTAAAGCGCTATTACAAAACACGCTTTCACTGTTTCCAGGCCCCTCTCGCGGAAAATTTGTGAAATAGTAAAAGCGTGGTTACAAAGCATGCTTTTAATTAAGAAAACGTGTACAAACTATCATAAAATGTGGTTTCAAACCACACTTTTAAGTAAAATTATTTATTTTTATTTTTTTTTCAGAAAGCGTGGTTTCTAAACCGCTTTCTTAATTAAACTGTGTTGTGAAGAAAGTATGGTTAGAAACCACGCTTTCAATACCACACCAAACACACGCACTCACAAACACACTCTCTCTCTCTCTCTCCTCTCTGACACAAACACACACATGACTCCATACACACTACACTCACACTCAATATATATATAAATTTTAATATATATTTATAATTAATATATATATATAAATTTATTATTTCATAAAATTGAAACAATATTAAATATATATAATAATAATTTATAATAGTAAATAATAATCAATTATATAAAATGATTACTTTTTTATTTTAATTCTTAATTTTTTTTATTTTACTGTTAGGGATAAAATTTATTTATTTTTTATTTTAAGGTTTAAGGTTTAATTCTTAAAATTATTTTTTTTTATTTTAGGGTTTAGGATTTATAAAAAAAAATAAATTTTAAGAATTAAACTATAAATTCTAAACCCTAAAATAAAAATAATAAATTTTAAGAATTAAAACCCTAAACCCTAAAATAAAAATAAAAAATTATCCCTAAACACTAAGGTAGCGTTTGGTAACATTTAAGTTTTTGGCTTATGTTTATAAAAATTTTATAAACTGGTTTATGTTTATTTTTAGAAAAATATAAAATACAAACTTGTTTGGTTTAAACAAAATGTTTAAAAAAAATTTAAAACATAAACTAAAAAATATGTTTGTTCAAGCCTAAAATATTTATATTATATTTATTATTTATGACATTGGGCACACATATTATAAGTGAAAAAAAATTAATTAAAAAAATATTTGAAAAAAATTTAATTGGAAAAACGTGATTTGTAAGAATTATTGAAAAAAAATATTGAAAAAAATGTGGTTTATATTTATTATTTTTGACAATGGGATCACACATATTATAATTGAAAAAAAATTAATTAAAAAAATAATTGCAAAAAAATTTAATTGAAAAAAAATATATTTTTTCAAAAAAAGAAAATTGAAAATTGAAAACGTAAACTCATTTTTTGAGTTTACGGTTTCTCAAATTTATAAACTGAGACAACCATTTATAAACCAACGATTTTTCCAAAAAAAAAAAATCAATAATTTTTACAAACCACGTTTTTTCCAATTAAATTTTTTTCACATATTTTTTTTTAATTAATTTTTTTCAATTATAATATGTGTGATCCCATTGTCATAAATAATAAATATAAATATAAATATTTTAGGCTTGAACAAACATATTTTTGTTTTAAATTTTTTTAAACATTGTTCAAACCAACACGTTTGTAATTTATGTTTTTAAAAATAAATAGAAACTAGTTTATAAAATTTATAAACATAAACCAAAAACGTAAATGTTACCAAACGCTACCTTAGTGTTTAGGAATAAAATTTATTTTTTTTTTATTTTAGGGTTTAGGGTTTAATTCTTAAAACTTATTTATTTTTATTTTAGGGTTTAGGATTTAGAGTTTACAATTTATAGTTTAATTCTTAAAATTTATTTTTTTTTATAAATCCTAAACCCTAAAATAAAAAAAAAAAAATTTAAGAATTAAACCTTAAACCCTAAAATAAAATAAAAAAATTATCTCTAGACAGTAAAATAAAAAAATTAAGAATTAAAATAAAAAGTAATCATTTTATATAGTTGATTATTATTTGCTATTATAAATTATTATATATATATTTTAATATTGGTTCCAATTTTATGAAATAAAAAATATATATATATATATATATTAAATTATAAATATATATTAAAATTTATATATATATATTGAGTGTGAGTGCGTGAGTCATGTGTGTGTTTGTGTCTGAGAGAGAGAGAGAGAGAGAGAGAGAGAGAGAGGAGTGAGTGTGTGTTTGGTGAGTGGTGGTGTTTGGTGTAGTATTGAAAGCGTGGTTTCTAACCACGTTTTCTTCACAATACAGTTTAATTAAGAAAGCGTGGTTAGAAATCACGTTTTTGAAAATATATATATATATATATATTTTATTTAAAAGCGTGGTTTGAAATCACGTTTTATGATTAACTTAAAAGCGTGGTTTGTAACCACGTCTTCTTAATTAAAAGCGTGATTTGTAACCACCTTTTACTATTACAAATTTTTCACGGGAGGGGCCTGGAAACAGTGAAAGCTGGTTTGGAATAGCGCTTTAGCCGAGTTTGGGAATTTCGTCCAAACTATACATAGTTTGGGAAATAAGTTGCTAATTTTGGCTTAATTTAGGAAAAGCCCCTTTCGGATGTTTATGATATGTCATGTCAATTTATAGTAAAAGTTATGTAGTTGAGAGGTAATTTTTGTGAAAATTGGGCCGAGCTATGAGAAGGACTTTATGGCTCACAGTGTGAAGGACTGGGTTAAAGACCGAAAAGTTACTTCGGCCCAAGAGAGATTAAGTTACTTCGGCTCAAGAATTGTAAAACTACTTCGGTCCGGGCAATTTGGAGCTAGGCCGGTCTCAGAGTTAGTCCGGTGATGATGTATTCTAGTAGATCGTCTAGCGGTACCTTTGAGTTAGACCGGTCTTGGAGTTATACCGGTCGCGATTTGTTAGTTTGGTCCAACCATGCCATGTGTGTGCATGAGAAGCCGACGTAAGAGAAAGTGAAAGGAAGAACTAGTTCGGCTTATTCTGCGGCTATACATAGCCGGGTACTTCGGTCAATGGTAGTTCGGCCATGGTAAAAACCATCCCACTTGGTTTAAGCAGGGGGGGGTGTAAAAGGATAAGCATTATCCTTTAGGAGTATGAATCCTAGGAGGACTCTGCATGGAGGAGTAAAAGTCCTACTAGATTGTGCCACTCGAAACCTATAAAAGCTCATGAACATCACCTTGGAGGAGGTAACACAACACACAATTTTCTTTCTGAATACAAAGAGCTTTGTCTATTTGTCAAGTTTGCTGACTTAGGCATCGGAGAGGTTTCCGGCACACACCCGCGGCTAGCTCACGTCTGTGTTTTCAGGTGACAAAGCGACGCCGTACGGAGGAGCACAAGACTTAGTCAACAGGATTATAGAGATAATTATTTCTTTTCCTACAATTGGCGCCGTCTGTGGGAATAACAGACAGAACAAAAACCCTTGATTAAAGCTTCTCCCTTTACAATCAATGGCACACATTGAAGAATTGCCGCAGTCCGCCGTCGACGGCTAACTCGAGATGGAGGGCAAGGCGTGAAGGATTACCTTTCTATCCCTCCATGGCGGACTTGGAGTCCCAACGACATAACTTCAGGAGAGATACTTGGGAAGACGGACTCACAACCCCCGTCAATCTCTTCTCAAAGTCCTGACAGGCAAAGGCGGAGGATTGACCCTAAGCTCTGGAAGATCGCGTGAAAGAGCAAGATGAATTGATAAGAAAGATGGCGGCGGACATGGAGGCCTTGAAACGCAGATGAAGAAAAAAAGAAGTGGCGACAGGAGAGGGGCGCAAAAACAAGACGCCCCTTCCACTCAGAAAATCGTAGTAGGAATACTACACCCTCGCAAGGAGAGAGCAGAAGCCTCAGGACAGGCGACACTCAATCCTAGTCTTCCAGAACTCGCCACTCCAGGTCTATGAGAGGACGAGATCTGAAAGATCATACACTGAAGGAAGCAGTATTGGCCCTCGCATTCGCACCAAACTAGATCTAGACAGACGAATTACCAAGATCATCCGACTTACGAACCGTGCTCGAAGAGAAAGCACGATGCAGGAGGATGCCAGGGCGCGGGATTCGCACAGAGTTTCTGCCTTACAGCGGTTGGCTCCTCGGATGCATGGAAGCGTTAGGTTGGAATGCCAATACCGCGCCCTGCCTACGAACCAAGGACAAGGCATTAGCAAGGCTACAGACTTCACCGTTTGTTCCGGCGATTGAAAACGCGCCCCTACCATCAGGCTTCCTTCAGCCAAAATTCACTACATATGAAG
>NW_021032623.1:0-10382 GCF_004153795.1 Camellia sinensis | reverse complement strand
CTTTTTTGACTATTTTAGCTTGGGCTAAAAAGCTTAGTTTGGGAAGGACTTTTTAACTTTTTGACTTTTTTGACTTTTTTTGTGAGAGAATAGTGTAACGATTATGATTGGATGTGATGTTTTGTTTGTTGTGGTTAAAATAGCTCAAATTTTTTAATATATCCTATTAAATTAGTTTTGTTATGTGTGTTGTGTTTTGGTACTTCTCTAGAGAGAAACATGGGCATATATATTTATAGACTCAAGGGTGTGTGTGTGTGTTTTGTGGGATTGTTAAACCAAGTTTTTTTATTTTTTATTTTTTAAAGGAGAATTGTTAAGCCTAGTTGAAAGACAAAGTTTTAGAGCATTACGTGTGTAAGAAGCCAATTCACCTTGTTGTGGGTTTTGAATGGCCCACCTTGGTGTGGTTGTTGTGAGTGTGTGGGTGTGTTTTGTCAATTTTGTGTAATGCCATACCACATATAAATAACTAAATTCAAGAAAATGGCAACTCTAAGTATATTGCTTATATGAATTTTTAAAAAGTAGTGTTATAAAAATAAAAATAAAAATAAAAATTATACAAAAAATCAATGCAAAATGATGTGATAAATTTTAATTTTATCACTTTAAAATAAAAAGTCTACCGTGTTGACTTACATTTTGAAAGAAAAATGCTTCGGACCCCCCAAGGGGGTCGCCCCTCAGTGAGGTGGCGCGCCCCCACTGGCTGCCAACTACAAAAAAAAAAAAAAAAATTGTTTTTTTCACCCAATCATAAGCCTCCACCTCATTGGGGTCGACCCCGTGGGGCTATAAATCATTTTTCTTTAAAGATATGGCATTTTTGTATTCTCCCATACAAACAAAGAATTCAGATGCAGTGGAACGAGCCCCAATGAGCTACCGTGAAGCCCATCTCTCTGTTGCCTCTCTTGTGCACAGCAACAGCTAGAAAATGCCTCCCAAGCTTCTTACACATTCACTCCCCTCATCTCCCTCTTACACAATCATTCATCTCTCTCTCTCTCTCTCCCTCTCTCTACATATATATATATATATGTACACCTACTACAAGTGGACATAAATAATTATGATAATTATTTGAATTAGTTAGAGAAATTTAAAATAATTTATAGTAATTATAATGTTTTGGGGTATTTTTGAAATAAATAAATAAAAATATAAGTGAAATTAACACCAAAAGAGGTGTCCGTCATATGTATTATATAAAAGAGCGAATTACATTCATAGTCTCTATACTTTAGGATTTGTGTTACTCCCTGACTTTTTAATTGTGACACATTTAACCATAAATTTTGAATCTTGTTCCAAATAAGGACAATTGAAGATATCATTAGATTTTTCAAGGGTAAAATCGTCAATTTGATAAAATATAAACTAATTTGACAAAAATAAATGTCAAACAAATATTTTTAAATTTTTAAAAATTATTTCTACGCACTAAAAATGAAATTATGTAAAATAGATAAATCTTTTAGACATTTTTTTTTACCAAATTAATTTTTATTATGTGTTTGGATGATGATCATATAAAATTAATTTTTAAAAATTAATCATGTAATTTTTATCAATTTTACATAATTTCATCATCGGTGGATAAAAATAATTTTTAAAAAATTAAAAATATTGTTTTAACATTTATTTTTGTCAAATTAGTTTATATTTTATCAAAATAACAGTTTTGCTCTTGAAATTAAACAATAATATCTTTAATTGTTCTTATTTGAAATAAGATTCAAAATCCTGGGTCAAATGTGTCACAATTGAAAAGTCAAGGACCAAAGTGACATGAGTCCCAAACTATGAATAGTAACTATTGCGGCTCAATTTGAGGTTTATTATGGGCTTATTTTTATGATCTAAACCGTTCATTTTATAAGATTTGTTGAGTATTTCATGTCTATTAAAATTATATTAATTGAATATCAATGATTATATAATCGAATTATATTTATCAAAAAAAATAAACAATAATTTTTTTTTTTAAGAAATAGTATAAAAAATATGTAATCCAATCGCATAATTGTTGACATCACTAAGTCCGACATTGGATAGGCACCTAGATAAATCTACGCACCTTAGGTTGGGCAGGGGGAGTACCACAAATAGTAGCACTTACACTGTGTTTCGAAATTTAGGAGAGAAAAAAAAGGGAAATGATTATTTAAGTTATAAGAAAAAAGAATAGAAAAAGAAAAAGAAATAGAAATGATTGTAATTTCTCTCATTCTTATTTAGATAAGTAAGAAATAAAATAAAAGAAATGATTGTAATTTCTCTTATTTTTATTTGGTTAGATTTCATAAGAGAAAAGAAAAAAATTATTTTATGTTATATTATCAAAATAACTTTTTTATATTTTCAATCATTTTATTTCTTTTATTCTTATAGGGAAAAAATTGGTATTATGAAAATATTGATTTTTTTTCTCTCCCAATCTCTCTACTTTTGGAAAGATTGAAAATAAAAGTTATAAGAGACATGAGTTTCTCTCTGTTTCTTCTCATTTCTCTCCACTAGCTATCCAAACAAGTAAGAGCATCTCCAACGGTGAATCAGATTTTTCACCAAATTTGGGTAAAAAATGACCCATTTTACCAAATTTGATACCACTCGCTCAAACAGTGCACTTTCATCAAATTTGTGCCGGGGACAACTGGTTGGTCGACCGGTTAAGCGAAAAATTTGTTTTTTTTTTGTTGAACTTTTTGAACCTTTTAATGGTTAGGCAAATTTTTTTTTTTTTTACTGTTTGAACCTTTTCTTCGAACTGTTTGAACCTTTAGGCGGTCGACCGGTTGGTCAATCGGCCGGGCAACCGGCTGGTTGACCGGTTGGTCTCTTCCAACGGTCAGGAACAGTGATTTGGTAAAATGCTTCGCCTGTTCTCATTTTGGTAAAAGATTTGCTGAATTCTCGATTTGATATCGATTTGGTGAAACCGTTGGAGCTCAAAAAAGTAGCTTTTTCATCAAATTTTGAATTTGATACCAGGTTTGATGAACCATTGGAGATGGTCTAAGAGAAATACATATCTCTCAATTTTTTTTTCTTCTTCTCCAAATCACTCATTCCAAACACAGTGTTAGGGTAAAGCTTCACAAAACCTGACTCGCTGAGATTCTAATCACAGGACAACTGATTTTTGGCGAAGGATTCACATATGATGGATGCGATGTCAGTTGTTGTGTACCACTCAGCCTAAATGCATACCATTTATGACAGCTATGAGAAGCATGCGAGGACCCCAACACACCACTAGCATGTTTGTTTTGTAGTCCGAAACATGTTACAAACAAAAGATAAATAAATGTCTGTTGCAAACAATTTAAGACTTGAACATCTGGATGGGAATTCCTGACACAAAATCCTGATGTAGTCATTGATTGTCGATTTTCCCATGAGCCATTGCACCAACCTAATTGAGAAATTTCAATGAGGAACAGTTTACAAAAAGAAAAAAAGAAAACTAACTCAATTTGTAAAAGTAAAGCTAATAGAATTCCATTCCACAAAAACAAGACTAAATTTGATCATTGCTAATTGTACCAATGTAATCTCATAAGCTTACAGCCTTCTCCGAACTAAACGAAAGGCCTGAGGAACACCATTGCTTCATGTCATGCAAATAGTTGTACAATGAATTGAGAAAACTGCATAAATTTCAAAGGCTTACCTATTATGCGGGAGTTTAAAGGTAAATGCTTAGCCACGAGGTTCTCAATAAGACGCATAAGTTTCTCACCCTTACCCTTGCTTTGATACTAAACTTCTGCAACAATTGTGCTGTAAACTTTGTAAAAAGTTAAGATAGTAAAGTAGAGGAAAATCATAGTGCAAAAAAAATATTGCAGATTGGAGAGTGAAAAAGCTGATATCATTCAACAAGGACGACTCAACACATCATGTCACAAAATGGCCCCAAAGTTTCCGGTATGCGTGTATGTGGTTTAACCTTAATAAGAACACCTTGAATAGTTTTGATATAGATCGCTTGAACCCCACCGGCCATACAAAGTCGACTACTCATAATTTCAAGGAGAGTCTGAACATATGAATCCGGATCCTCAGTCGCCTTTGCCTGTAGCACTTTCCTGTAGCGCCCCAAAACGACGTCGTTTTGGGGTAACTTTTCAAAAAAAAAAAAAAACAAAAAACAAAAAACAAACAGAGCAGAACTCAGACCCATCTCTCTCTACTTTTACATGCTCTGTTTCTTCCAGAACCAGAGTATGAACTCTCTCACTCTCTCCATCTTCTTCTTGTTCCTTTCCATCATCTCACTTTTAGGTAAAAATGGCTTCACTTTTAATTTCTCTACATACACATTGTGTTTTATAAAGCTTTAATTTATCTGGGTTTTTAACATTTTCATGCTACATTTGCAGATGGAGGTTCCATCGGAGATTCGGAGTCAACTACGGCCGAGTAGCAAACAATCTCCCATCTGCCGTAAAAGTAGTCCAACTCCTCAAAACTCACGGTATTGAACAGGAGAGAAAGAAAGCTAAAAACAGAATCAGACCCATTTTCTACCCAAAAAATTTCAATCAAAAATTTCAAACCCAAAATTTCCTCTTGTGTTCAAACCCAAAATTTCCTTATGTGAAATTTCCTCCTGTGTTCATCGCCCTTAACTACCCAAAATTTCAATCAAAAATTTCAAACCCAATCAAATCCATTTTCCTCCTGTGTTCATCGCCCTTACCTATCCAAAATTTCAATCAAAAATTTTCCTCCTGTGTTCGACGCCATTAATGGGTTCTTCCCCCTTTCTGAGTTTTTTTTTGTTTTTTTGAAAAATTGTCCCAAAACGACGTTGTTTTGGGCGCTACAGGAAAGGGCTACAAGCAAAGGCGACCGAGGATCCGGATTCCTGAACATATATGTAAGATTTGCAGAAAGGACATATGAGACAAACATGAGCATAGATAACAAAAAGTATAGATTTTATCATTGAAATGACCCGAGCTAAATTTTACCCCAAAAGCCATCAAATGGAAACTAAACCATAAATTCCCCCTTTATAAGTTGATAGCTCAAGAGATGGTAATGTGCAAACTTGGTCAAAGACTACCAATTATTATTAATTTTTTTATCAGCAAGGTGAAAATTTTATTAAAAATATGAAATTATAAGTACAGGAAGATGTAATACATCGATAGAGATTTGGACGGTACAAAATACCCCTATTACTGTTACTCGTATACATACAATCAACCCCTTGGCCTCACTATTTTTTAATTTTATTTTATTTTACTTTTTAAACAAAAGAAAACAAAATAAAACCAAAACAATAAATAAAAAGTTAAGAAGGACTTAATTAAAAAAACCAAAAAACTTGAACCCCCAAAGTCAAAATCACACAGACACTAACAGGCATTATAGCACCCATAAGCATACTCTTTAACTCCCAAGGCACAACCCCACTACTCCTAAGGCACAACCCATGAATCCTAGTGACCGCAAATTGAATTACACAATTCACTCAATTTTCAATTTAATAGCACGATTTGAATTGTTTTGATAGAAATATGTATCGAATTGTATGAATCAAATAGTAAATCACACAATTCTAACAAGCATGCCTAATATGAAAGCAATTTAACACAAATTATGTTTTTTTCTAAGCAAAAGCTTACTTACCCTCCCAATGTAAGCAGGCATCAGTGAAGCTTTATCAAGCACAAAGATAACCCCAGGTTTCAGATTCTGACTAGAAGGCACTAATGGAATCTAAGGAAGTACACGCATAGAGTCATTCATCTTTTTCTCTTTCATCCATTGATAGTGTTTTGAGAGTTGAAAGAGAAGAGAAAATTGTAACTCTTGTATATTCAATCTGAGAATGAAATAGGTACACACTCCTCTATATAGGAGAGAAGACACTACAAACATCATCATAGGAAATGGGCCTAAAGGAGAAGCACTCAACTGAAAGGGAGAGGCTTTAATCATGCTATCTATCTGTTATACATCATATACAACATATACACCATCATTAACATCATTAACATTTAACATCTTTAACAGCCCCTCTCAAACTCAAGGAGGATAAACATCAACCAACTGGAGTTTGGAAACAAGCTCAACAAAGCGGCCAGGAGAATGAGCTTTGGTGAAGATATCAGTAGGTTAATCACCAGAAGAGATTGGATGGAGATGAACAGTATCACAAGTGACGTGTTGACGAATAAAATGGCAGTCAATCTCAATGTGCTTGGTGCGATAATGAAAAACATCATTGTGAACAATTTGAATAGCACTCTGATTGTCACAAAAGAGGTCAGTAGCTCCAGAGGGGGTAACATCTATGTCAGCAAGAAGCCAATGACGCCAGAGAAGCTCTTGAGTAGTATCAGCAAGAGCACGGTATTCGGCCTCTGTACTAGAATGAGCTGTAAGAGTTTGTTTCTTGCTGCGCCAAGAAATAAGAGAATTGCCTAAGAAAAAGCAGAACTCGGTAGTAGAGCGGTGGCTAGTAGGATCCTCAGCCCAATCAACATCACAGAAAGCACAAAGCTGAAGAGAGGAGTGGTCGGAATAATGAAAACCATAAAACAAGGTGCCTTTGAGATAGCGAATGATAGGAACTAAAGCAACATAATGAGGGGTACGAGGAGCCGACATATATTGGTTGACAATATGAACGGCATAGGCAATATTAGGACAAGTAACAGTGAGATAGACAAGGCTGCCAACCACTTGACGATACAGGGTAGCATTAGAAAGGAGAGTGCCATCAAGAGGAGTAAGACAACTCTGAGTCTCTAGGGGAGTGGAGGCAGTCTGGCAATCTGTAAGACCAGTACGGGCGAGAAGATCAGAGGTATATTTCTCCTCAGAGAGAAACGAACTCGTGGAATCATGAGAGATTTCAAGACCCAAGAAATAGTTGAGAGGACGAAGGTCTTTCATCTCGAAATGATGGCTAAGAAATTGTTTGAGGCGAAGAATACCAGCCACATCATCATCGGTGATAATCATGTCATCCACATAAAGTAGAAACAGGGTGGTTCCTTGAGCAGTTTTGCGCATAAAAAGAGCACTTTCATAAGAACTGGAGGTGAAACCACAATCATGAATAGTAGAGCTGAACTTGGCAAACCAAGCTCGCGGGGCTTGCTTAAGACCATATAAGGCATGCTGAAATTTGCAGACTTTATAAGGGGGATAAGTAGACCCAGGGGAGGTTGTATGTAGACCTTCTCGAGAAGAACACCATTAAGAAAAGCATTTTTCACATCCAGTTGGTAAAACTCCCATTGACGGGCGGTAGCAACAGCAACCAAGCTGCAAACAGAGGTGAGACGGGTAACAGGAGCAAAGGTCTCCTCATAATCAATACTATATTCTTGGTTGAAGCTTTTGGCCACAAGGCGAGCTTTGTAACGCTCAATAGAGCCATCAGAACAGATCTTGATTTTGTACACCCATTTGTAGCCAATGACAGTTTTGCTAGGAAGAAGATCAACAACGTCCCAAGTATGAGTTTTTTCTAAAGCCTGCAATTCATCAATCATAGCACGCTGCCAAAGAGGATTAGAGTGAGCCTCAAGATAAGAGGTAGGTTCATGATTAGTTGTGGAACCAACAATATAATCACGAAGATGACTAGAAGGTTGGGTTCCCTAGTGTGGTCGAGCAAAGGATGGAGGAACCAGAGGGCATGAGAGAGATGCAACAGGAGGGGAGGAGCTTGAGGGAGCAAGAGCAGGACCATCAGAATGAGCAGGCTTACGGGAAAGACCAGTAGGTAAGGGGGCCTCTAAAGTTGCAGGCATGGGTTGTGGATCAAACTCATCAGAAAAGAGATCGGTGGAAGGGTTAGTAAAAAAGAGAGAGGGTGAGGGATAGAGATGGCAATTCGAACTCGGGCCGATGGGGACCCGACCCCCTGTCCCCGATAAAAGCGATTTTTCCCTGAAAAATACCCCCGACGGGCCGGGGATGGTATTTGAAATTAAATCCCCGATCAGTTTCGGGCCGGGGACGGGGATCATTTTCGCAGCCCCGGACCCAGCCCGTCCCCGGCCCCATTTCTCCCCGAAATGAAATTACCATAACACCCCTCTGTCTATTTAGATATATAACCCCCTCTGTATAGTTTTTTTTTTGAACAACCCCTCTATATAGTTTGGTCTAACGTGTCTCTCTCATCACTCTCACCCTCACTCTTTGATCTCTCTCTCACTCTCTTTCTTCTCTCCGCAGTTAGCTCTGCCTCTTGTCCCCCCCTCCACTACTACCTCCTCCTTCTCCAGGCCACCGCCTCCTCCTTCTCCTCCTCCTCCGTCGCCTCCTCCTCCTCCTCTTCTGATCGTCCGCCTCTGTCGTTGCACTCACAACCACCCATCACCTCCGAATCTCTGATCGTCCTCCGTCGTCCATCGCCACTGTCAGCGACGCCGACCGTCCTCCTTCGTCCACCATCGCCTACTCCGTTGTCCATTGCCCCCGATAGTCCTCTCTCTCTCCCTGTCTCTGTGACACAGATCTCAGATCTGTTTGTATTTTTTTTTTTTTTATGATCTGTTGATGATTGGGGATGTTGTTGATAGGGGATGTTGTTGATAGGGGATGATGATGATGTTGTTGTTGATTGTGTTGTTATTGAAACAGATTTGAGGGGCGGGGAGTCTTCGGGGTCGGGAAAACCCAATTCTCGTTTGGGGGCGGGGATGGGGATGATAGTAGGTTCCCCGTCGGGGATCGGGATCGAGGCCGGGGCCGGGGAGATTTTCCCAATCGGGGATCGGAGACGGGGAGTGCAATCCCAGGCCCTGCCCCGTTGCCATTCCTAGTGAGAGAGTGGATAAACCGAATTGAGAGAGAGAGAAAAAAACATTTTGTGTTCCCAAAAAATCACATAACGAGAGATACGGAGGCGCTGGGAGATAGGATCCTAACAACGATACCTTTTATGTTCAATACCATACCCCAAGAAGGAACAAAAACGTGAACGAGGTTCAAGTTTGTTGTGTTCATGAGGTTGGAGAAGAACAAAACAGGCAGACCCAAAGACCCTAAGATTGGTGTAAGGGGGACGAGTGCCATGCAAATGTTCATAGGGAGTGTGATTATGAATGACAGGCGTAGGGATATAATTGATAGTGTAAGCAGCAGTGAGAGCTACCTCTCCCCAAAACTGTTCCGAACTAGAGAAAGAGAGAAGGAGAGCTCGAGTAGTGTCAATAATATACCTATGTTTCCGTTCAGCACGTCCATTTTGTTGAGACGTGCCTAGATAAGAACGATGGAGTTGAGTACCATGACGCTGAAGAAAAGAAAGAAATTCAAAATCTTTATATTCCATGGCATTGTCAGAGCGAAAAATCTTAATAGTTTTAGAAAACTGGGTTTGTATCATTGTAGCAAAATTGTAATAAAGTTGTTTGAGTTCAGAGCGATTCTTCATAAGAAATAACTATGTAAAACGAGAAAAATCATCCATACAAACAATAAAATAGCATACGCCTCCCATAGTAAGAGTAAGGGAGGGGCCCAAAATATCAGAATGGATGAGATCAAAAGGTGCAAAAGAAACAGAGCCACTTTTATTAAATGATAAAGCAGGTTGTTTGACAAGTTGACATGACAAACAATCTAAAGTATCAGAACCAACAGGGCCTAAGTGACTACTAGAAATTAAAGACTTTAACTGACCAATTGAAAGATGGCCTAAACGACAGTGCCAAAGTTGAAAAGGAGATAAAAGAGGAGCAATGGTAGGAGCTGCGAGTTAAGAAGAATCTGGAACATGAAGATGAATGAGCTCATAGAGACGTCCATGCTTACGGCCGATCCCAAGAGTCCGTCTCGTTCGAGGGTCCTGCACCAAACAACCAGTAGGAGAAAAGGTAACAGTTAGACCATGCTCACTCAATTGATTAATGGAGATAATGTTTAAGGTAAGAGCAGACATAAGATACACATGGGATAAAGATAAGTGAGAGGTTGACACAGAACCAACATGACTTACAGACAAGAGAGACCTGTCAACAATATGAATAGAAAGAACATGAGGATCAAAAGACAGAGAAGTAAAAATAGTAGGGTCAAAGGTCATGTGATTACAACAAGTTGAGTCAAAGTACCAGGAAGTGTTACCTGAGGTGACAGACAAAGCAGTAGAGGGAGGAATACTGGAAATGGAAAGAAATTGTTGGAACATAGCTTTGATATCGGTTTGAGAAAAGACTGGAGTAGAAGGGTCTATAGGCACAGAAGAAGGTAAATCATTTGAGGCAGTAGCAGTAGTTCGATGAACAGGGATAGATTTAAACTGATGTCCAGAACGTGGAGAGTTGCCCCGTGAAAAATTCCCGATAAAAGGACCATGGCGAGAAGAAGAACCGGGAGAGGCTCGTGCGGGA
>NW_021032620.1:0-14322 GCF_004153795.1 Camellia sinensis | reverse complement strand
TGGAAAATGTAATGATAAATTGTTTTGCACAAAAATTTTAGAACAAAAGTCTCATAATATCTAGAGAACAATTTTGGACTCTAGAAATTCAAATTTCGAAAAGGCAATGATCATATTCAATGGTTATATCAATTAATACTGATTTCAAACAATGAAAAATGAAACTTCTTATTAATATTTTCTTCTATTTAACAAAAGTTGGAAACCACTATTATTACGCAACGAGAAAATGAAAGAAAATGTTCGATGTTCTGGAAATGAATGGAGGCTTTGAAAAACTTTCAAAATTCCTTTATCGTCTCCTTTATAACCAAATACAAAAAGAATTGAAAAATGTAATGATAAATTTTGTATAAATTTTAGAACGAGAGTCTCATAATATAATCATATTCAACGGTTATATCAATTAATATTAATTTCAAACAATAGAAAATGAAACTTCTCATTAATATTTCTTCTAATTAACAAAAGTTGAAAAACACACAACAAGAAAGAGAAGGAAAATGTTCAAGTTCTAGAAATGAATGTTTGGAGGCTTTGAAAAACTTTCAAATTTCTTTTATCGCCTTCTTAGTAACCAAATACAAAATAAACTTAATTATTAGACAACCTTATATTAAAATTTTGAAATTTAATTTATAAGTCCAACTTAAACATTACATATGTAATGAGCAAATGTGCACGTGCAGTGTACGTTATCGATATTTACTAAGTGATTGTCTTAAATAATTATATAATTTGAATAGAACAATTTATTGTACAAATTGCTAAAAAAGAAACTAAAAAAAAAGTCTCACCTAGTTTGCTAGAGTTTTAGAAATACTCACCTTAAAGACAAATGGTTGAGATAAATCTAATCGAAAAATGTTTTTGTTTTTAAATTCACTTGCCTTCTTAATAGTCTGGAACACAGTCACAGTTGATCTCACGTTTTTCTTCAACAAACACCTTATGTTTCTTAGCTTTCTCGCCATGGTATTGATTTTTCAATACACACTTAACTTCAATAAAATTTGGCCATTTTTCAACGTCACTTATGTGTCTCAATTCTTCATCCCTGAACATGGTCACATTGTCATCATATATGACCATATCCATTTCTCTTTACAACTGTGCAATCACAAATAATATTAATAACAACAAATACTTTTAGATTACAGAAAAAAATAAAATAAAACTCATGTTATCGTAAAGTGAATTAGGTAAAATACAAATACGGAAATAGAATTTGGAACCTAAAAAGAAACTTTTTATTTCCCACAAATATTCAAATATAGTTATTAAAAACAAAGAAAAATTACTCATAAATCCCATTTGGGGAAAAGTTATTCCATTTAGCTCTAGAAGTTTTCTTTCAAACCAATTAGTCCTTTTTATTTTGGGTATGTTGTATTTCCTTAATTTAGAGTTTGAAAGTTTACTTGTTTGCCTTTGCGTGTGATTTTGTTTGAATTTTTTCCTAATGATGGGTATGCGTGGGTAAGGTAGGTTTTTACGTTTCTATTTTTTTTTGTGGAGATTTAGTGGAGTGATTTGTAGGTAGACGATGTTACCTCGTTTGTGATGTTATTGGTGCGGTGTTCGTTTTTTTTTTCTTTTTTTTGTGGTGTTCGTCCCTATTGTAACATTGACATTAATTGACATCCAAACATAACGCTAATGTAATACATAAAAAAAATCCTTTACTATAGTTTTTTCAAACGTAACACCCCAATATAACACTCCAAAAAAACTCCTTAGTATAACAGTCTAAAGTAACACACAAAAAAAAATTCTTATTGTAACACTCTAATGTAACACACAAAAAAACTCCTTAGTGTATTTTTTCCAAACGTAACTCTCTAATATAACACACAACAAAACTTTTTAATGTAATACTCTAATGTAACACATACAAAAATTCCTTAGTGTAACACTCTAATGTAACACACACAAAAACTCCTTAGTGTAACACTCTAATGTAACATACAAAAAAACTTCTTGATGTACATTATGTAACACTCTAATATAATACTCTAAAAAAATCCTTAGTGTAACACTCTAATACAACACACAAAAACTCTTTAGTGTAACATTCTAATGTAACACACAAAAAAACTCCTTAGTGTACTTTTTCTAAACATAACACTTCAAAAAAATTCCTTTATAGCGATCCCAGTTTCCCCTCCATTGTTTATTGTATTCCGGACTTGGGTTCCGTCATGGTTGTTGTTGTCTTTATCTTATCTTTGTCCTTAAATTCTTTGTATTTGAGTTTAGGAATGTGTTGGGCAGGTTTGAAACAAGTTGGATGTGATTTGAAATAAATAGTTGCTGCCCAGATTTTGGTTACTTCGCTCGAGCGAGGCTTTTGTCGCTCGAGCGAGCTTTGGGTTTTAGTTCCTTTGCTCGAGCAAGCTTTGAGTGGTGTGTCTCTTGGCTCGAGCGAGCACTCTTGCGCTCGAGCGTGCGTCTGCGTCTCTTTTTGACCTGATGGTTGTGTTTCTTTGCACGAATGAGCTTTCCTTAACTCGAGCGAACAAGGACTATGTTTTGAGTTTCTTCGCTCAAGCGAGCACTTTTGCGCTCGAGCGAGCCTCGAGTATATCAATTTGCAGCAGCGTGTTTTTGCACACTTTTTTACTCTCATCTTCTTTCAAACCTTAGATCTTGCACGCTCTCTCTCTACATACACATTCTTTCTAGAAATACACTTAGTTCTTGGGTGTCTCTACCCTAGTCTCTTTGAAGAAAAGGTAGAGCTTTGCTTGGGCTACACTTTGATCCAAAAAAGGTTGGATTTGGAGCACTTTGAGTTTCTTCCTTCTTTTCCTTTGAGCTCTAAAACTTGAGGTAGGGATAACATACTTCTTTCTATGAGTTTTGACATAAACGTTGGGTATTTTGTATAGATGGTATTGTTTGGGAGTATTAGAAGTTAGGGTTTGAAACTTGAAATATTGAAAGAGGGGTTTTCCATGTTTGAACTTATATGTATACAAAACTTGAAATTGGGGTTGTTTAGGTAATATGAGTGAAATTGGCCTTGGGGGCAATGTTTGAGAATAGGGGAATTAAAGCCCTAATTGAAATTGAATAATTAATTTGTATAATTAATTTGAAAAAGTTATGGAAATATGAAATTGAGTTGAAAATTATGAAATTGGGAAATTATGAGAATGAATGGTGTAGTTGGATTGATTAATCACTCACCTATGAAAATGTTGATAATTTATCTGTTTGATATATTTATTTATCTGTTTAGAAATAACTACTTTGAGCTATCGGTGGAGGATAGTCTTGATTGTTGTAGACACTACATGATGATTAGGTGAATTAAAACTAATCAATTGAGTTATGTCATTGAATATGACTGTTGAATTAACACATTGAATATGTGCCTGGATTGATCATTGTATATGATAAAACGTTTAAATACATTGCATATGTATCCTGTTTGGAAGGAGATAGGGGATGTACTCCATAGTTTGGGAGGAGATAGGGGATGTACTCTCAAACCTGTTTGGGAGGAGATAGGGGATGGACTCCATTGATAACTAAGTTGGCCGGAGTGTCCAGGGTAAAAGTCCCGAAATCTTAATTACGTTTGCATAACGTAGGTGAATTAAAGTATTGAAATGTTAATAATATGAGTTGTAGTCTCATTTTGAACTGTTCGGATAAACAATGAACCATATCTATGAATTAGATTGGATAATGAAACGGAAATGGATTAAAATGTGATTGTGAATATGAATTGGTTATGGAAGAGATGTACGTTGGTTTATATGGGCTAAACATTTATCAAATGCTAATGTTTTAGTTAATTCTCATATTATGTTTAGCGTATCTCTACTGGGCTTTAGTTCACCCTACATGGGACATCATTTTCAGGTACAGGTGATATGCCGCCTCCAATGATGTAGCTTGGGAGGTTTAGAAGCTGAAGGCTTATTTTTGTAGTTACCTTTTTGTATTACATGTACTTCAAGCCAAGGGCTTAATATGTTAAGAGTTAAAACTCTCTTTTGTTGCAACCAAGTGTTGAGTTGGAAAGTTGTAAGCCCGTGGGGCATTTACTTTTGTTGTTAACATGTAATATTTTGTACTGAATACTCTGATAAATGAAAAGATGTTTTATTCTCTTATGTCTATGGATGTCATGAATGATTGGTTTATATGTATTTTTTTTAGGGCGTTACATCCTTAGTGTACCACTTTAATGTAACACACATAAAAATTCTTTGGTGCACTTTTTCTAAAATTTTCAAATGTAATACTCCAATGTAACAAAAAAAAAAAAAAAATTCTCAGTGTATTTTTTCTAAACATAACACTCCAATGTAACACTATAAAAAAAATGCGATGTTCTTCAAACCATTCCAAAAGGAGTACAAATATTCATTAGTAAGTTTTGAACAAATATATAATTTCATATTGTGAGTGTTACGTTTAAAAAAAAAGTACACTAAGGAGTTTTTTTAGTGTTTTTGTGTGTTACATTGGAGTATGTTACATTGTAATGTTACGTTTGAGAAAAGTATACTAAGAATTTATATATATATATATATATATATTTTTTTTACATTGGAGCGTTATGTTTGGAAAAAATACACTAAAGAATTTTTTTTGAGTGTTACGTTGTTACAATTGGGAAAAATACACCAATGAATTTTTTAGTGTGTTACATTGAAGTGTTACGTTATTAGAGTGCTACATTAGAGTGTTAGGTTTTTGTTCATAATGTGGGATTTGTTCTAGAATGTGGAAAAATCCAAAACTTCTATAGTTCAAATTGCCCAAATGTGTAATTTTACATTTTTGAGAAAATCACTTTTATCCCTAAAAAATTAAACCTAAACATGTAAGTGACTACCCTTTTATTTAATTTTCACTTTAATGAGACCATTAGGTTTATAAGAAAAAAGGGAGGATTAAACCGTACATAAGATCACACGAGTTTTGTTTAAACCAAAAGCAAGAAAATAAAAATTAAAAGAATAAGAAACAAATATAAAAGGATTTAGGGATCAAATCACATTTTAGAGGAACAAGATACATGACAATAATAGAAAATAAAAATAAAATATTTTAAGTACATACACGTATGCTCAGATTTGGTATAATAGTACAATTCGAGTTTGTGTTCTTCAATAACACAAACTAAAATGGTAAATTAGTTGTATTTTATATTATGAAAAAGATGAGGAATACGCGTCAACTGAGACATACGTAATATACTACGGTTACCTTAAGGTTAGATGGTGGAGATAAATTTGAATGGAAAATGTAATGATAAATTGTTTTGTATAAAAATTTTAGAATGAAAAGTCTCAGAATATATAAAAGAAAAAAAAAATGTGACCGTTAGAAATTCAAATTTCAAAAGGGCAACGGTCATATTCAACAGTTATACCAATTAATACTAATAATAAATTGTTTTGTATAAAAATTTTAGAATGAAAGTCTCAGAATATAAAGAAAAAAAAATTGACCGTTAGAAATTCAAATTTCCAAAGGGCAACGGTGATATTCAATAGTTAACCAATTAATACTAATTTCAAACAATGGAAAATGAAACTTCTCGTTAATATTTCCTTCCAATTAACAAAAGTTAGAAAATACTATTATTACACAACAAGAAAAAAAAGAAAATGTTCTAGTTGAAATGAATGTTTAGAAACTTTCAAATTATTTTTATTGTCTTCTTTATACAACTGGAAAATGTAATGATAAATTGTTTTGCACAAAAATTTTAGAACAAAAGTCTCATAATATCTAGAGAACAATTTTGGACGCTAGAAATTCAAATTTCGAAAAGGCAATGATCATATTCAATGGTTATATCAATTAATACTGATTTCAAACAATGAAAAATGAAACTTCTTATTAATATTTTCTTCTATTTAACAAAAGTTGGAAACCACTATTATTACGCAACGAGAAAATGAAAGAAAATGTTCGATGTTCTGGAAATGAATGGAGGCTTTGAAAAACTTTCAAAATTCCTTTATCGTCTCCTTTATAACCAAATACAAAAATAATTGAAAAATGTAATGATAAATTTTGTATAAATTTTAGAACGAAAGTCTCATAATATAGTCATATTCAACGGTTATATCAATTAATATTAATTTCAAACAATAGAAAATGAAACTTCTCATTAGTATTTCCTTCTAATTAACAAAAGTTGGAAAACACTATTATTACACAACAAGGTAAAGAAAGAAGGAAAATGTTCAAATTCTAGAAAATGAATGTTTGGAAACTTTGAAATACTTTCAAATTTCCTTTATCGTTTTTTCAGTAGCCAAATACAAAAGGAACTCAATTATTAGACAACGTTATATTAAAATTTTAAAATTTAATTTATAAGTCCAAGTTGAACACTACATATGTAATGAGCAAAGGTGTACGTGCATTGTGCGTGATCAATATTTATTAAGGGATTGTCTTAAATAATCAGATAATTTGAATAGAACAATTTATTCTATAAATTGTTAAAAAAAGAAACTAAAAAAAGATCTCACCCAGTTTGTTAGAATTTTAGAAACGCTTACCTTAAAGATAAATGGTTGAGATAAATCTAAATGAAAAACCTTTTTATGTTTAAATTCACTTACCTTTTTGACAGTCAAGAACACAATTACAATTGATCCCAAGTTTTTCTTCAACGAAAACCTTAAACTTCCCAGCTTTCGCGCCCTGGTATAGACTTTTCAATACATACTTAACTTCAATAAAATTTAGCTCTCTTTTAACCTCATTTATGTCTCTCAATTCTTTATCCCTAAGTATGGTCATAACATCACCATATACGACTATATGTATTTCTCTTTACAAATGGTCAATCACAAAATAATACTAATAACAACATATACTTTTAGATTAGAGAAAAAATAAAGTAAAACTCATGTTACCATCAAGTGAATTAGGTAAAATACAAATACAAAAATAGAATTTAGATCCGAAAAAGAAACCTTTTACTTCTCGCAAATATTCAAATATATTCATTAAATACGAACCAAAAAGCACGAGTTTTGTTTAAACCAAAAATAGAAAAATCAAAATCAAAATCAAAAGAATAAGAAATAAATATAATTTAGGGTTCAAATCACATTTTAGATGAATAAGATACGCGACAATAATAGAAAATAAAAATAAATCTTTTAAATAAATACATGTATACTCAAATTTGGTGTAATAGTACTGTGGGGGCCAATAATTGGGAGTCATAGAGATTCCGAATAATCAAACCTGGGAGAGTCGATATTTCGAAGCACTTGGCAATGGGCCCGAAAGCTCAAATCCAACCCTACTCGGCCAAATGACCGATTGAGCAAGGGGCCGAGTGAAGATCGGACAGTCATAAAAAGTGCAGAATACGAGGTGGGAAAGGGATCTAATCCCGAGGCCCAAAGAAGAAAAGATATAAATGGGAGAAACATCAGCCAGAAAGAGGTATGTGAGAATTATTGTGCTTAACTTAGAATACAAGCTTCCTCGAGTGTAGATACTAACTTACCCGTCGGAGTGCTAATTCCGGCACCCCCGACCGGAGTGTTTATTCTTTTTCAGGTGACCAGAAGAGGATCACGAGCGTTCCCCAGGGTCCTGAAGAGTATTTCCAAACCACATCTCCACAATTGGCGCCGTCTGTGGGAATACTCAAGCACATCCATGGCAAACGTGATGAAAGATCCTCCGACAGTCACTATCAACCCCATACCTCAAGATGAAACCGCTCCAACAAACTTGCTTGGAACAGAGACTATCACCGCAAGACGTGCCCTGAATTTCGCCTTACCCTCGACTTCGGAGCATGAGATAATGCGGGCGATCATAGAACAAGCGAAGCAAAACGAACAGAGGTTGGAAAGCATGATCGCTAAGAACGAACGTCTTTGTGAAAATTTGGCCTTAGAAATGGCGAAGTCCGCGCAAGCTACGCGCCCAAATCCGGAACGATCTTCAAAAGCAGATGGTCGACGATCTCGAGCCCGATAACAAGATACTGATAGCAACTCCGACTCATTATCCTCGAGGCCCAAGAAGAAGTGACGATTTGCAATTTCTAGTTCTCTTGAAGAGAGTCCCCGTACAAGGCCCAAGCGAAGAAGAAACAGCTTGGATGACGATCAACACGATCCTTCTGTACGACGGATTTCAAGGGCGGTGCTATCTCAGAAATTCATAGCACCGTCATTCACCTCGCACGACGGGAAATTAGCACAAGATGGCCGGCTACAACAGTATGTTCGAAAAGGCAACCCAGCCAAAGCAATAGCCTCGATACAAGATTCACATTCGCTTCGCGCAATCCACATGATGTACAGCATGCCGATCTCATCGGAGGTACACGCGATACAGTCGAAGTGTAACCATCACGAGCAACTCACTCCGGCTAAACGGCCCCTTGAAGCCGAGGTTATCACTTTCGATGATTCGGATTTGGCCGGAGTAACACTGCCCCACATTGATCCTTGGTAATCGAGTTACGCGTAAATCGATTCACAGTTGGGCGTGTACTCATCGATCCGGGGAGCACTTCGGAGATTATGTACTACAAGACATTCACCAAACTTGGCTTCTCCGAATCGGATCTCTCCACGGCTCCTTATCTGCTATTTGGCTTTAATGTCAATCCAGAATACCCGTTAGGGAAAATCCGACTGCCCGTTCGAGTAGGTTCCCGAACAGTGGATGTGGGATTCTTGGTCGTCAAGCTGCCATCGCCGTATAATCTCATCATGGGACGGTCCTGGTTGCATACTATGCGACCCGTGCCCAGCACCTATCATCAACTGCTCCGTTTCCCGACAGAACGCGGCATTGAGCAAATCCGCGGCTCCCAGAAATCTGCACAAGCATGTTACCTCCTTGTGGAGAAAATGCCAAAGGCACTACAAGTGAATTCCATTGAGTTGCTGGATCGAGAAAGCCTTGATGATGTTGGGCGGCTCCCAAAGGAAAAAGCAACGGAAGACTTAGAACAAGTTCAAATTGATGGAAGCCTAGACAAGTTCTTCATGGTTGGCGCCTCCTTGAATCAGGCCGACCGACGGCAGTTAATATCTTTCCTACTGAGCAACCTCGATGTCTTTGTATGGACTCCGTACGAGATGCCGGGTATAGATCCATCAGTTTCACAGCACCGTTTGAATGTCGATCCTAAGTGCAAGCCGATCATTCAAAAATGCCAGCGGTCAGCCTCAGAGCACACTGTCGCCGTTGTTGAGGAGGTCGACAGGCTGCTCGACGTCGGAGCAATTAGGGAGGTGACCTACCTTACATGGCTCTCTAATACAGTGGTGGTAAAAAAGAAAAATGGGACTTGGCGAGTGTGCGTCGACTTCACGGACCTAAATAAAGCCTGCCCAAAGGATTGTTTTCCTCTTTCCAGAATAGACCAGCTCGTAGATGCTACGGCACGTCATCAGCGTATGAGTTTCCTTGACGTCTACAGAGGTTATCATCAAATCGCCATACATCCGAAGGACCAAGAGAAAACTGCATTCCTCACCCCAAGAGGAACCTATTGCTATAAGGTAATGCCTTTTGGGTTGAAGAATGCAGGGGCAATCTACCAGAGACTGGTCACCACCATGTTCAAAGAGAAACTCAGCAAAACGATGGATGTGTACATCGACGATATAGTGGTCAAGTCCAAAGAAGAGCAGAATCATATAGCCGATCTGGAAGAGACATTCGGTATCCTACGCAAATATGGAATGAAGTTGAACGCTTCCAAATGTGCGTTTGGTATCGGCTCTGGCAAATTCTTGGGCTATATTGTTAACCACAGAGGAATCGAAGCCAACCCAAGGCAAATCACAGCAATCCTGGAGCTCGGCTCCCTTCGTTCAGTAAAGGAGGTCCAAAAGTTTATGGGGATGGCTGCCGCACTGAACAGGTTTATCAGCCGGTTCATAGATTGCTGCCAACAATTCTTTCATACACTACGGCATGGTAAGGCCTTTGAATGGTCCGCCGATTGCGAAGCCGCTTTCAACGGCCTGAAGACCTACCTCCACTTAGTACCACTCCTGACAACACCCTCTGCTAGCGACCCGCTCATTCTGTACCTGGCAGTTTCTGATCGAGCCGTCAGCGCCGTATTAATGAAGGAAGAGCTGGGGGAGCAGCGACCAGTGTATTATGTGAGCAAGGCAATGGTTGATGCCGAAACACACTACCTTCCACTGAAAAAGCTCATCCTAGCCCTAGTTATGGCGACAAGGAAGCTCATGCATTACTTCCAGGGGCATAGCATTGGGGTACTAATAGATCACCCCCTCCGATCAGTCCTACGCAGTGCGGAAGCATCCAGACGTGTTTCAAAGTGGGCTTTGGAACTTGGCCAATACGATATTCAATTTCTACCTAGAACCTCAATCAAAGGACAGGTGCTTGCTGACTTTATCGCCAAATTCACTAGGGGCCTTGCCGATTTAAAGTCTAATGCTGTTGACTTTAAGACGGATAAGATTCGACCGAACCCGGACTGGAGAATTTATGTCTGGGACATTTGGCAGTTGTATTGCGATGTATCGTCCAATCAGCGGGGCAGTGGAGCTAAAGTTGTAATCATGACCCCCGACGGCGCAATAATTGAGCAGGCCGTGAAGCTCGGCTTCGAAGCATTGAATAACGAAGCCGAATATGAATCCCTCTTAGCCGGTTTGAGGAATGTGCATATCCTGGGTGCTCAGTGTCTGTTGGTGTTTTGTGACTCAAAACTGGTGATCAACCAGCTAAAGAGGGAGTACGCGGCAAGAAACGACAGTATGGCGGCCTATATGAAAATGTCCAATTCCCTGTTGGCAAAATTTGACCATCATGAGTTGAATCAGATAACACGTGATCAGAACACCCACGCAGATGCCTTAGCCTGCCTAGCCTCGCCTCCGTAATCAACTCAGAGATTAAACGGACCATCGAAGTTGGATTCATCCTAGAACCAAGCATCGGCCCCTTGGAGGAAGTCCAAATCAACGTTATAGAATCTGCACCAAACTGGATGGATCCCATTGTCGCATTCCTATCCTCTGAACAACTCCCAGAGGACAAGAAAGAAGCACACAAGCTGCGAAACAAAGCCATGCGATACTACTTGGACCCGCAAGGAAGGCTTTATAAAAAGTCACTCTCTGGCCCATATTTGGAATGTGTGCAGCCGAACAAAGTCGGAGAGCTTCTGGTTGGGATACACGAAGGCAGTTGTGGTGCCCATTCTGGCAGACGCTCTTTGGCCCACCGAGCTATAACGCAAGGGTATTATTGGCCGATAATGAGAGCGGACGCCGAGTGTTATGCGAAAAAGTGCGAACAGTGCCAGAAATTCTCTCCGTTAATCTATCTGCCTGCTGAAGAGTTGAACTCTATCACCAGTCCTTGGCCGTTCACCCAGTGGGGGCTTGATATCGTAGGACCATTACCGAGGGCCCCAGGGAACAAGCGATACCGGATCATCGCAACAGATTACTTCACGAAATGGGTCGAAGCGGAGGCATTAACTCACATACGAGATGCTGACATTAAGCGCTTCGTGTGGAGGAACATCATAACACGATTCGATTCCCAGAGCTCTTATCTCAAATAACGGCACCCAGTTTGATTGTGGCGTATACCGAGAGCTGTGCAGCAAATATGGTATTCGGCCTTACTTTTCTATGCCGGCCTACCCCCAAAGCAATGGCCAAGTCGAGGCCTCTAATAAATCCATCTTGGACGACATTAAGAAGAGACTGGAGAAAGCCAAAGGCAAATGGGTCGAAGAATTACTAAGCATGTTGTGGGCTCATCGAACTACACCAAGAAGATTAACTGGAGAAACGCCGTTTGTCCTATGCTTTGGAACCCAGGCAATTTTACCCCTGGAAATCGGCCACCCGACACTGAAGTCACAAGTTTTCGATATGGGCCGAAACGACATGATGCTGGCTTTGGATTTGATTCTAATCGAAGAACGAAGAGATCGAGCCCTTGCGTTGATGGCACGGTACCAGCAGCAGCTGGCAAAGTCGTACAATAAACGCGTTCAGCCTCGCCGCTACACACCAGGAGAGTTGGTCCTGAAGAAGGTACTCCCAGCTGACAGGAAACCGGCCGACGGAAAATTGGGTCCTAACTGGGACGGCCCCTATCAGATCGATTCGGTTGCTGGAGTAGGGGCATATCGGCTCAGAGACATGTCGGGAAGGAGTCTGCCACGACCTTGGAATTCCACGCATTTATGCAAATTTTATCATTAACCCGACTTGTGGGACATGATACTTGTTCTGAACTATTTGTCATGTACGTCTCTTTTTCTGTAAATACAAAGATTCTCATTCACCTACTACAGAATCTTGTTCAAACATGGTCTGATTAAAGCCTCTAGATTCGGAGCGCTCTTCGTGGATGTCACGATTGGCCAAACAAAGTCTCCGGATTCGGAGCCCCATCGGCGAATGACGTCTTTGGGCTGATTAAAGTCTCTGGATTCGGAGCGCCCTTCGTGGATGTCACGACCGGCCAAACAAAGTCTTCGGATTCGGAGCCCCATCGGCGAATGACGTCTTTGGGCCGATCAAAGTCTCCGGATTCGGAGAGCCCCTCGTGGATGTCACGACCGGCCAAACAAAGTCTCCGGATTCGGAGCCTTATCAGTGAATGACGTCTTTAGGCCGATTAAAGTCTCCGGATTCGGAGTGCCCTTCGTGGATGTCACGACCGGCCAAACAAAGTCTCCGGATACGGAGCCCCATCGGCGAATGACGTCTTTGGGCCGATTAAAGTCTTCGGATTCGGAGCGCCCTTTGTGGATGTCATGACCGACCAAACAAAGTCTCTGGATTCAGAGCCCCATCGGCGAATGACGTCTTTGGGCCGATTAAAGTCTCTAGATTCAGAGCGCCCTTCGTGGATATCACGACCGGCCAAATAAAGTCTCTAGATTCGGAGCCCCATCAGCGAATGACGTTTTTGGGCCGATTAAAGTCTCCGGATTCGGAGCGCCCTTCGTGGATATCACGACCGGCCAAATGAAGTCTCCGAATTCAGAGCCCCATTGGCGAATGATGTCTTTGGGCTAAGCCGCAGGGCCGTGCTTAACACAATTTTGATTAAAACAGGTCGATCAACATCCATTCACTCATCTGAGATACGTTCATTCAAACACGTATAATGAAACATATGCAAGCACGAGTGTGCCGAACAAGAATTATAACAAAACATTGAAAATAAAATTCTTTTCTTTTATTCAGCCAATCAATAATCACATAATTCTAGACGCGATCCGCGTTTGCACATTACAGCGAATATTTTTATTCAGCGCTGCTCTTTTCAACTTCAAAGGTGGAAAAGGGCAAATGATCACGATGATCTAGCCTACATAAGCTGGAATCGATACCTTTCGCTCGTAGAACCTCTGCGGCCTGAAGAGCCGCGATCTAACCGTGCTTAAATCCCCGATTCTCGCATTGACAGACCTCCTCAGCGAGTGTCTCTTTCGTTTTTTCGACCCCAACCTTTTGACCAACATGAAAGCCCTCCTCGTAACCCTTGGCCCTCGTATTTGCAACAACGAACATGCTTGCCGTATCTTGGTCGACGATAGCATGACTCAAAAGCCGTTTGATCACCCGCTCGTCCACAATCGGGTTAGATTGACCTGTCGCACGTGGCTCGACAACTGTAGCTTTCCTAAGCTCCCTAAGCTCATTCTCGACTTTCTCCGCATGAGCCTCCGAACTACAGGCCCGTTCGTCTATTTTCTCCATCTCCTGCCGTGCGGCGCGCAAACGCATGCCGACTTCGTAGGCCGTGTACAGCCCCTTCAGTACCCCATTTATTTGTAAGTAGGCAGCGAACCCGAGGCAATTTCATTAACGCTTTTGGCACTCTAATCGGCAATTATAGGCGAATTCCTTGAAGTCCATGCACTGGCTGGGGCAAGGGCAGATTTATTAATCTATCCGGCCGATCATCTTGGCCCCATGCCAATTGATATGTGCCACAGCCACTTCATGCACTGATTTTTGGCTTTTTAAACGGCCTAATTATCTAAACGGCGATTATGGGCGATTGCCTTGAAGTCCATGCACTGGCTGGGGCAAGGGCAGATTTATTAATCTAACTGGCCGAGCATCTTAGCCCCATGCCGATTGATATGTGCCACAACCACTTCATGCACTGATTTTTAGCTTTTTAAACGGCCTAATTATCTAAACGGCGAATATGGGCGAATGCCTTGAAGTCCATGTACTGGCTGGGACAAAGACAGGTTTATTAATCTAACTGGCCGAGCATCTTGGCCCCATGCCTTGCTAAAACGGCCTAATTAGATAGTCGGCAAGGATA
>NW_021032616.1:0-13600 GCF_004153795.1 Camellia sinensis | reverse complement strand
TGTGAGCATATCAAAGTTCTTGTTCGAAATGCCTCTCCAAGAGATTACAGAGAGGAGCATGATGGTGAGCTTCTACTGGGGCAGTTGTCAGTCGTCAGGAAGCAGGTGAGTACATAGGTTAGTGGTGTTATAGATAGGGTTGTATCTTGCTGTAAATTATTTTATGTTGATTATCGTGTGTACCACCGCTACCCTCGCTTTGGGACTCTTTACGCGCTTTCCTGCGTTTATAGCATACCAAGTAAAACTTAATCTGATAGTGTTCATAAGTGTTCTTCATCTTTAGTGTAACTTGACATTCACCTCTCTGATCCTGTGTAGCTATATTTTCACTAGCTATACTAAATCCAAATTTGTTTGCTACAGTCCATATTTTTGCTTACGTAAGTGCATTTGCTCGTTTTTTCGTTCTTCTCGTTTTTGATTACCTTCCTTATCTACTTATATTTTTTAACTTCATTCCCATTATCTTTTACATAAATGCATCTTTCTAAGCTGGGCTTCTTATTTACGATATGTTGAGTTTATAAAGTTGTTCGCTATAATTAGTTTGTTGATCAGTTTTTATAGATGTGCATTTAATTGGTGTATGGTTTTTCCTCGTATCCATCATGTCATACCCTCACTCCAGCCAGCAAAGACCTGTATCTTGAGCAATTCAGTTCTTGAATGTTGATCAAATTTAATCAAAGAGGATCTCTTATAGCTGCTATGGTGAGATTTGGATAAATTAAAAGTCATACTACCACTCAGTTGGATTTCAAAACACAAGAAATGACTTTGCCAGCCAGTGTAATTTTCTGGCGACAACGCGACTTTCGTCTTGTGGTCATACTGATAAACTGCAATAAAAGTTAATTTATACTTTGATAATCATTTGTTACATGCAAAGATAGGATATAGGTCGAAAATTGGAAAGAGGTGGATAGTAAAATATCCGGGTACCCACTGTGGAAGGGTAAGCAAGGCAGTCCTCTTGTCCTTGCCTGTGCACTTAATTTCCTAATGATGAGCGGGGAGAAACTCTACTCCGTAACACTTTCTTACTCCCTTTGCCCCTCATACATTTGCTTTTCTTTCTGGCTCTTCTTTCTCTACAATCTTATAAACTAAATATAACTTTATCATAGTGGCTCTCCTTCCACTCTCTCTCTCTTCTCTCTCCTCAGGATTAACATTACTATCGTTTTATGTTCTTCTCTTTTGATCCTATTCTCTATTATGCGATGTGCATCACTTTCGAAGTTACTGTTCTACTTTAACTTCTATTTTAATCCCTTATCCATAATTCTATTTCTCATAAATTGTGTTTTTAAATATAAATCACTATTACAGCACAGATTGTATGGGATTCCTGGAAAAGACTAAGAGATGTGGCCACCTGGCGAATTTACTGAGGACTAGATATGAGTTTCAGGGTACTGTTCTAAAGTACGTAGAAGACGGGAAGAGATTGATGACACATCTTATTTTTTCATACCATCTTATAGCGCTTCTCATAACTTGAAATCGTGTTGTCAGACTAGTTAAAGTCACATAGTCACATTTATATAGTATAGCTTTTGTGAGCAAAATAACATTAACTATATATATAAAGACCCCTTGTGAGAAAACTGAGAGTTTGTTTGTTGAAGATTCGTAATTCATGGTCTCAATTAATAGCTGAAATTAATATTTACTGGAGATTAATAAGAGAAACGGTTAAGAGGAAACAAAATAATATTAGAATCTTACATTGTCGTGAAGCTATTAAAAAATTTAAAGAAAACGTGGATCTTGTATATTGTCAGAGCAGAAATTCGCTGGCAGTGATAAAATAAACAATATGCCTTATAATCATCTGCGAGGCTTAACAGTTGACATGATGTTAAATTTGACAGCCAGATATTTATTTTGAGGTGTGTGGATGGTTCTCGTTTATCAGGGGTCGACCAGCAGTAGATGCTTTTTACTATAAATGCAAGTAGGACATAAATTTTTAGATATAAGATTAAAGGGGATGACTGATGATTGGTGAACCCTCTACTGACGTAGTATAAATACTAAATATTCATATGGGGTTATTCTGGCAATTCCTTAAGGGGAGTAGAATATAAATAGGCCCGTTGCCTGGGTCTTCCTCGTATGATTTCTTTTGATTCTTCGTGTTACACTCTGTGGTTGAAGAATTTTTTTATAAAGCGGTACTTAGTGGAAGTATAATATTTCATGCATATGTAAGTGATTGAGGTGAAGAGTGCGAGATGCCGTGGGCATTTGTTCTCCACTATAAACAATATAGGCCGGAACTGTTTCCTCTAATTAGAATAGCAGTGTTTTTCGGTTCCTTTTTTCATCTGGGGCTTAATATTAGAGCTTTTTTTATGCATATATTAATAATATATAGTTTTTTTGTGATTAAAAGAAGCATAAATGTCATTTTTTTGCAAAAATAGGCTGTGACTTAGCTGTATGTTTCTCTCCCTACTTATCATATATCCGCTTCCCAATCATAGATGCAGTTAAAGTCGACAAGTTTCTCAAAAAGGACCAGACAAAAATTCAAGTCTTGGTTAGCATATTCGGATAATGCATGACTTAAAAGGAAACTCCATCATCATCATTCAAAAGATTACTGAAATATTGGAGTAAATTTACCCTAAATATAGAAATTTTTATTTTCTTTTCCAAATCTTTCCTCCGCGTTCTCTCTGGTTTGTTGTCATGCCTTACATTAATCTTTTTTATTTCCATGCTTATATTAATCATATGCATCTAATTCTCCTAGTATATAGTTAAAATTATTTCTGCTATTTATTTTTGGATGTTTTCAGAAGTTTTTTTTTTTGTCTTGTCTGGGTTTCGGTAGTAGTCTCAGTCGATGCCTAGTTCGACGAAGTTAAGAGAGTTTTCGACGCTGAACATAGATTTTAGTCGCTCGCACGCTCTGATGGCTGAGGAGTGTAAGTATGTGATTGTTACGTTGAAGCTGCAATTGTATATGAATATCAATTCTTCTCTTGTGTATTGAAGCTTATCCATCAGAATCATATATTGAACCTTTGTCTTCCTTTTGATTCATGAAAAGTTTCTAATGTTTATATGGAAAGTTGTTGAAGCCGTTTTCAGCTCTTAGGCATGTGTTGTGTCTGATAGATTAAATCACAAAGCTAGGACAGTAGGTTAGTTGCTGGATAAATTCCAGTATAATACCCTTAGATACTCTCAAACAATGGGGGTATTTATTGCTGTCGCCCATTAAATTGTGCATATCCAGCTTTATTTATATCTTTGTGTTCTCTTCTATGACCTGTCATTCTATATGGACATAGCTAGTTCTATGCCTTATTTATTAAATTCACTACTCGAGTGAAATTTGCTCTGGTTTTCAGTTAATATATAGGCCCTCATAAGGGTGTTATGTTATTCTGATCGATTAAATAATGTGTTGGTTCTGCTCCTATTTGTTT
The DNA here is from genome assembly GCF_004153795.1 of Camellia sinensis. Taxonomy (NCBI): domain Eukaryota; kingdom Viridiplantae; phylum Streptophyta; class Magnoliopsida; order Ericales; family Theaceae; genus Camellia; species Camellia sinensis. Next base: position 10,151 of record NW_021032616.1, on the reverse strand, counting down.
TTGACGAGAGAGAAAGGGATTTGTGTATAGTTAAGTACAAGGGATTAAATGGGAAGCGGCAAAATAAGCGAAGATCTTGAAAAATTTGAGCGCCCTTTACACTTTGACCCTTGCCTCGAGATTTGAATAGTCGATCAGGTGGTAGTTGAACGATAGTATGTACATTAAAGAATCCCATATATAAAGAAATTCTAAAAAAAACTACCAATGCTTATTGCCATTACATTAAAATTTAGTGTGTGTCTATTTTATTCATTAGCCAATAAGCATGGATACGGTGTTAATAATAATTATAAGTTACAATGTGGTTTAAACTCCGCAAATAGTTTTTGTAAAAAATGTTACAAAATGATGGAGTAGAATCAATTGGTTTTCAGACTCCAATCATCTCCTATTTAACAGTGCAAAGTCAATATTTAAAAATGCATAAGACTAGGTCATGGATCTATAAGGAAGAAGGGGACATAGGTAGTAGTTTTTTAGTGTAGAGCAAGTTGAAAAATATGATCAGTTTTATTTGAGTGTGGATGTTATTAGAATTTTATCATTACAGATGATTTTGCTATATGATTCCTTGAGACATCACTAATATAGAAAAGAGGAGTGAGTGTATGTAGTAAGGTAAGAGAACAGTAGGTGTGGAGGGTAGTAAGGTTGGGTATGATGTTAGGTAGAAGAGGTTAGACGATGTGTTCATAGTTGGTGAGAGATGTAGTAGGTATTAGTGTATGTGTGACCTTTTGGGATGATTTTAACAGCCTCCATGCCCGTCACAACCGTCAAGGAGGGATGGAAACTAACCAAGGTGAGTTTGCCGATGACGCAGGAACTAACAAGAAATATCATTAAAAATAACAAGAGGATGTAAGAGACCAATTTAGTGGCATTCGTCTCGTGTAAGCAGAACCGTTTATTAGAAGACTGTTTATAGGTTATATGCATAGAGCTTCCGACTCGTAGGAAGTGACACGTGGTCGTGGTTGTTGTCCGATGTGAGAGACAGGTTATATTTAGTGTGCATGTCCGTGATCCGTCGTTATGCTCAGAATCTAAATGTGTTGTCGACAGCTTGATCTTTGTGTCAGATTTACGGGAGTCTTGCCTGGACCAATTGTGTAGAAACTAACCGCGGAATCAATATCGGGACAGTTTACAGGTCTTGTTCTCCGGACCCACTCGATGAGAGAGAAGTCCGCTATAAACCCCCGGACTCCTATGTGTCGGTGAACGTATTATCATTACAGAGTTCTTTGTCGAATCCCTATAAAAAAAGGCTGGCAGCACCGCTTTCAATACTCTTGTGACCAATTCTGTCTAGTAATATATATTGCGGCCTGTCATGCAAAACGTGTGTATCTGCTCTGCCCTAACAAAAGTAGAACGCGACCACTAATACATTCTAAAAGTCAAGTGACCGACCTAGAAAAGCGCCATCGAGCTCATATCATAAGTGTAGCCATCTGAAGATACCGAGCGATGGCCACTTTATTGTGAGCAGACAGAGCGCCGTGTCTCTGGTCCGTCTGTACTGTCTCATATCACAGTGTTCTAATATTACACTTTACTCTCTCAATGCGGATGGACGGAGGAAAACCAAAACCAGACTGAAACCGCTGTCTGAAACTGGTCATTACATTTGAAACAAACTATGTCAAAATACTCTGTATTACACAACCCTTTCTCTCGAGAATCACAACTCAGCATACCATACAAAAAAAACATGGCCGTGGGTTCTGGTTTCTCTTCCGCTGTTTCAGTCTACTCCAGATACCATCTGGGCGGCCTTGATCTTTTCCGTGTGTTTACTGGCTCGACTGCGGTCTTTCAACCTCGTACTCTCCATAACGATGTCTCAACGCGAGAGTGTGACCTGTCAACATCGTGTGCTTGTGGCCCGATGAACCTCAACCAAAAACCTCTCTCGTGTTTTCTTCGTCCTGTTGTTAACTCCTATCCGATGCGGTCGGTAGGAAAGCCACGCCAAAAAATCGGTCAGTGCTCAAAACGGGAGTGTATCGGGTCACTCAATCAGTAGGATGTAACCATTGAAGGTACATAGGTGTGACCGGACACTCCAATTGACTGCTTTTTTGGAGGGTTAAGTGCAACAGATACTGTGTGTCGGCGACCTCTGGCTGGAGCTCGAGCAAGTGGTAGGTGAACGATAATTTTGAGGGCTCTGCAGGCAGACTAAGACCGCCCCAACGTGGCTCTGCGCTCCACGCGTGCTGTGTAAGGGATGCGTCGGAGCAGAAGATCTAAGACGTTGTGACTAAGAAATGAGCCCGGAAGAATATAGAGTGCTGGAAGAGCGGGAAAGGCCACCGGTCCCCTTTTTGTGTTGTGGATTTTGGAGGAATACCGCCATATGCTGCAGTGGAGGATATGGGGAAGTTAAACGTTGCTCGGGGCGTTGGAAAATACGGAGCCAACACGGCAAAGGCGCCCAGGACGAAGGCAAGAAGAAAAGACCTGGTGCGGCAGACGTAGAGAAAAGAAAGAATCCCGATCCTTGTGGATATGTTTTTGTAATGAGTTTTGAGTTTGTCTTAGTGTATCTTTTTTTTTTTTTTTGGAATGTAAAATGGTGATCGGGGTGAGCCTCCCGACAGGAAGAAATGACAGTTTGTTAGAAGATAAACGAGTTGAGTTGTCTCGAATGGTATTTTTTTTTTTTTTTTTGTATGTGGGTACAACTGAATAAAATATAATGGAACAAATCAAATTAAGGAGAATGGAAAAAGGATGATACTCACCAACTCGTTTATTGTAGTTAATATTGTTGAGTATTTGATGATAAAGGAAGATAGGGAAATAAAAAGAAAATAAAATAAAGTTTTGATTGTTGACAAAGCAGATATACCGTGATATGTTATTAAAGTGTGATTAATCTAGTGGATTAGTAGGGAGTGTGAAGTGCAAGAGGTAATTGAGGTGTGGGTAGACTGTTTGATGGCGATGTTATTAAATATTAATAAATGATAGTTAGGGTGTTGATTTTAAAGTGGACTCAACGGGACGTTAGATGAGGGGAGATAGTGGGATGTGATTATATAAAAATAGAATTATTTGTGGGGAAACAGAATTGAAAAAAAGAATGTATAGGTTGGAGTTTTTCCTTTTCTTTGTTTTTTCGTTGTATGAAACACAATCGTTACATAAGAATAAAAATGAAAAAAAAGAGAAAAAAAACAGACCAATATTTTTTTTTTGGTGAGAGGAATGTCATATGCTCTTTCAAGGCTTAGTGAGTAATTCATTGAAGAGATGTCAGTCTTTAATTTATAACGGAGAGGCGCGAGAGAGATCAGATGCTATGTTGCCCAATGCGCTCCTTGTAGCAACTCCTCTACTGTACCAGGCAGCTTTCGTACAGGTCGATTAGCTCCCACTTAGAACCATTTCCATTCCCTTTTCCTGGTTGTTTTGAAGCTCCTGCCTCGTGGTGCGCTGGGAGCCTTAGGCATTAAAGATTCACATTATTTTATTGTTCCGATCCATGGCCCTGTCATTCGAACGTGAGTTTCGTGGTGTTTGGCGACATGGACTAGATAGGACACTCCTGTGATGTTGCTTGTGTTTCTTTCCCCTTTGTAGGCCTTATTGGTGGTGATTTTTTGTTTCCCTCTTTTATTTCACGCCAGGTTCGTCCCTACCATAGCTCGCTCAATATGGCCCAGGTTTATCCCCTGGAAACTCAACTGCCTTCGGAGAGCAGTACGGCTTTGAAGGTTCAGGAGGGGATGCGAAGCCAGAACTCAGGCTTCGGCTCGGGCAAAGCTCTGGGCGTTGGACAAGCCAAGGGCGGTGGACGTGGTAAACGGCGGGAGATGAAACCGCTGGGAGTTCCTATCAGAGTTGCCTTTTTGGAACTTCGTGTTTGTGGGTCGAACTCGAGGTGTTTATTTAGCACCTTGCGTTGCTTCTTCTTCGTCGGATGCGGACGACTGTGGGAGGGGATGAACACACACTCCTCAGTTCTCTTGACTTCTCTTCTTGCAAGTTTGCTGGTTAGGAAAATTGGTGGTATGTATGGGTTTGATCTGGAGTCAGTGATGAGCGGACTCGGAGAAGGTGTTAGGGCGTGAAGGTGGTGAACTCGAAGAATTTCAAGGTATGATGTAAAAAATTTCTAGCGGGATTAGGTTGAGGTCTCGGCGGGCCGGCTTAAGGTGAGGTTGCCGCCCGCTTGGGAGAAGCGAAAGGTTACTAGGTTCTTTAAACTCTGCCTTTCTCGGCCATATCATCCATGTTCAAAATTTGAGATGCGTGAATATATTTATTTGATGTATTGGATTGTTTGTTCACATGATCATGGATTCCTAATAATATAGAAGTGAAGGTTGTTGAGTGGCTTCAGAATAGGGGAAGGAGTAGGTGTTGAGGAGTAGGTGGCGGGAGTAGGTGAAGAGGTGAGCTGTTGTATAGTGGTGAGTCTGTGTAAGATAGGTTGAAGGAGGTAGGTGAGGATTAGTGTTGGTAGATTAGGTGGGTGTTGAGATGTTGAGGCTGGAGTCGTGTCAGTTAGGTGGTAGTGAGTAGGGTTATTGTAGGTGGATGGTTTAACCAGTTTTATATTGTCGGATCACGGGTGCAAAGTCTTGTTCAGTTTAGCTGTCTGTGTTGCCTAAGAAATCTCTTATGCTCCTGAATTCACAGGTTTCTTTCTTCATGTTAGTGAACATTTTCTATTAAAGCCCTCTACTTTTTATTTGCATGGCTTTTGCTGATTGGTTCAAGAGTCACAAGGAAGGCCTCTGATTTTTTCATAGCAGGGAATTGTCTTTAGTATAAAGGATTTGTTTTGTATTGTTATCCAACTGTGTGAAAGTTTTATTGTTGGACTTGACCTCTTGTTAGTCATGCAAAACTTACGGTGTTGCTAATTCATTAAAGAATTGTGCCTTGATTGTTGCTCCTTGATCATATTTTATCAGGGACTTGGGAAAATTTTTTTTACGTTGGCTTTTATTTTTATACCTTACTTTATTCCACTGTCTGTTTTCTTTTAGTAAGATTGGGTTTCATCATCGCTTAGCTGATTTTGCATTGGGATTGGTAAACTAGTATGTGCTTGGTGATAAAATACTTGCGGAAGGATGAATTACTTTCCTCGGTAGCTTGTCAGTATTGTGTTGATTTCGTAATCATTATTCTCATGACCCTCAAAAAGGTGTGGAACATGCTTATATTCTGGATGGGTTCATCTTTAATGTGCTAAGTAAAGTTTTTGAGATGTAATTTGTGATGGATAAGATGATAAGAATAACACCAAACTTGACAGCTACACCGCACGGAAGTATACAATACCCGGTCAGTTTTTCAACCTATAGCGAATAGTAGTTTTTTCATCCCAGTACTGTCAAAACATCAGCCTAACCTATGCATGGACCTCTTGACCTCAACAGAAACAAGGACAGTGAGATTAAAAGTCACGGTAAAAACATATAAAGTCCACGTAAAACAACCAAAATTTCCCAAAGTCCTGATAAAAGATGCTCCAAGGACACATAAGAGAATTTTAATGAGATTATGCCACGTCCTGAAAGTTTTTCTGGTATTGGACTAACAAAGGGTTCAAGTCTTACCAACAAAAAAACTTTCCACACAGTTGATACAATAACAAAAAAATCCTTTATGCTAAGAAGCATATTCTCTTTGGCTATGAAGAATAAGAGGCCTTCCTTCTGTGACTCTTAAAACCAATCACATAAGACCATTGCAAATAAGATAGAGGGCTCTCATAGACATTCTCTCCACTAACTGATAGATGAATCACTGGAATTTCAGGAGCTTCAGTGAGATTTGCTTTACAATCAGACCTATACAGATTTTTTGCCTACTCCTATTGTCCACAGTATTAAAACTGTTAAACTCCACCTATCATTACACACCTCCTACACTACTTACCATCCCCTTTACATACACAACTCACCTACGTTCACCTACTCTCACCTACTCCTCAGCCTACTCCTTACCTACTTACCACTCACCACTACACACTCACCCTACTTCACCTACTCCCTCTACCTACTCCTCACCTTTATCTCCTTACCTACTACACACTCGCCCTGCTGTTCTTATATATTAGGCACTCATGAATCATTGTAATAAAAATCTACTACATCAATCAATAATACATCAATTTCTACACTGGGTATCAGGAGCAGGTTTAGGACCTGGAGTATGTTTCGCCTTTCGCCCACCTGCGGGTCCGCCAAGACCTCTCTACCTTTAGTTCCGGCCCGGCGCGGCGCCCGCCGGACCTCAACCTAATCCACTAGAATTTTCTACACATACCTTGAAATTTCTTCGAGTCCACCACCTTCACGCCCAACTCCTTCAAGTCGCTGTCCTTGACTCACCCAGTCAACCCATCACCACCATTTTTCCTACCAGCAAACTTGCAGAAGAGAAAGCAAAGGAACTGGTGTGTTCATCCCACAATCGTCGCATCCTAGAAGAAAGAACAGGCAAGGGCAAAACAGCTCATCCCACAACACGAAGTTCCAAAGGCACTCTGATAACTCCAGCGGTTCTCTCCGCCGGTTTACTCGTCCACCCCGGCTTGTCCTACGCCGAGTTTGCCCGAGCCGAAGTTGAGTTCGGCTTCGCATTCCCTCCTGACCTCAAAGCCGTACTCTCCGCAGGAGTTGAGTTTCCAGGGGATACACCTGGCCATATTAATGAGCTAGGTATGCAACCTGGTGAAATAAAGAGGGAACAAAATCAGCCACCTAGGCCTACAATGGGAGAGAACCAGCAACATCACAGGGTGTCTTCTGTTCCAGTGCCAGACACGAATATTGATGACAGTGGCATGATGGACAATAAAATAATTGATCTTAATATTCAAACAACCAGGAACAAGGAATGGATGTTCTAAGTGGGGCTAATCATGAATCTGCTGGTACAGCTTCCAGAGCCTTGCACATGCATTGTCTCTCTCTCTCTTCCTTTTAATTAAGTGTTTTATATTCCACCGCCTGCACATCCTCCCCCCAAAAAAGAAAAAATATTCTCTGTTTTCTTTCTCTATTTTATTTTATTCTTATTATTATTTAAAAAAAAAAAAAAAAACTCCAACCTATACTTTTCTTTTTTATTCTTTCCCCACAATCTTTTTTTTTAATCAACCCACTATCTCTCTCTCTGGTCCCGTTGTCCACTTTAATCAACCCCACTATCTTTTATTATTATAATATATTTCCCACACTTTTATCCTTCACTCACCCTATATCCACTGTTCATCAATATATATATACTGATTTTTCACAAAACTTTATTTTATTTTCTTTTTATTTTTTCTATCTTTCTTTTTCATCAATACTTCAATATTCTACAACACAGTTGGTGAGTATCATCTTTTTTCCATTCTCTTATTATTTTATTTTATTTTTATTCCAATACCAAAAAAAAAAAAAAAAAAAATCCATTAACCACCAACTCGTTTTCATTTCACAAACTTGTCAGTTCTTCATGTCGGGGCTCACCCCGATCACCATTTTACATTTCAAAAAAAAAAAAAAAAAAAAAAAAACAACAAAACCACATAAAAAAAAAAACACACAAACAAACCAAAACAACAAAACCACATCCACAGACGGGATTTTTCTTCTCTACTCTGCCGCCGGTCTTTTCTTCTTGCCTTCGTCCTGGGCGGCCTTTGCCGGTGTTGTCTCCGTATTTTCCACGCCACCGAGCACGTTTACTTCCCCATACTCCTCCACTGCAGCATATGGCGGACCTCCAAATCGAAACATAACGGTGGCCTTCCGCTTCAGCTCCTTATTTTCCGCCTTTAGCACACTTATCTCTGCTCGCACATCCTTATACATGCGTTGGAGCAGAGCCAGTTGGGCGTTTAGCTGCTGCACCTCATTTGTTCTACTTTGCAGCCGGTGCGACAAGTTTGTGACCGCAGTCATGGTTTCCACACATGACTTCAATGTATACTGATTGGCCTCAATATCCGTTTGCACTGCCATTTTTTGCTCCACCGACCGCATCGGAAAGTTCAACGGAGCAAAACCAGAGGTGTTTGGTTGAGGTTCACGGGCCACCGCACCAGTTATCTCTCCTGTTGACTCGTTGAGGTCGGGAAAGAGAGTGAGCAGACCACGGGAAGATGAGGCCATGTTCTGGGTAGCTGAACGGGAAGAAGAGGCCATGTTTTTTGGTTGCTGAGTGTTTCAGAGAAGGGTTGGTTACAGAAATGACACCCCCATACAGTGTCCTCTACAATGTTATGACACCCCCATACAGTGTCCTCTACAATGTTATGACACCCCCATACAGTGTCCTCTACAATGTTATGACACCCCCATACAGTGTCCTCTACAATGTTATGACACCCCCATACAGTGTCCTCTACAATGTTATGACACCCCCATACAGTGTCCTCTACAATGTTATGACACCCCCATACAGTGTCCTCTACAATGTTATGACACCCCCATACAGTGTCCTCTACAATGTTATGACACCCCCATACAGTGTCCTCTACAATGTTATGACACCCCCATACAGTGTCCTCTACAATGTTATGACACCCCCATACAGTGTCCTCTACAATGTTATGACACCCCCATACAGTGTCCTCTACAATGTTATGACACCCCCATACAGTGTCCTCTACAATGTTATGACACCCCCATACAGTGTCCTCTACAATGTTATGACACCCCCATACAGTGTCCTCTACAATGTTATGACACCCCCATACAGTGTCCTCTACAATGTTATGACACCCCCATACAGTGTCCTCTACAATGTTATGACACCCCCATACAGTGTCCTCTACAATGTTATGACACCCCCATACAGTGTCCTCTACAATGTTATGACACCCCCATACAGTGTCCTCTACAATGTTATGACACCCCCATACAGTGTCCTCTACAACGTTATGACACCACCATCCAGTGTCTTCACCAACTGTCTGACACGACCATACAGTGTCTCTTATCCTCTTTTATTTTTATGTATTTTCTTGTTTTGTTACTCTCTCCAAACTCAAGTTGGTTAGTTTCTATCCCCCTTGAGTTTGCGGGGGGCTGTTAAAATTCACCTACTACACACCTACCACTACCACCTACTACACACTCACCTACTCTCCACTTACTCCTCACCTACTCCTCACCTACTCACACTCACCCTCTTCTATATATAGGAATCATGAATCATTGTAATAGAAATCAATACATCAATCAATTAATAATACAATTCTCTCTATTTCTCTATACATCAAATTTTACATGGTATCAGGGCAGGTTTAGAACCTAGTATTTTTGCTTCCCCAGCGGGCGGCAACCTCACCTTAGCCACCCGCCGGACCTCAACCTAATCCGCTAGAATTTTCTACACATACCTTGAAATTTCTTCGAGTCCACCACCTTCACGCCCAACTCCTTCGAGTCGCTGTCCTTGACTCACCCAGTCAACCCATCACCACCATTTTTCCTACCAGCAAACTTGCAGAAGAGAAAGCAAAGGAACTGGTGTGTTCATCCCACAGTCGTCGCATCCGAGAAGAAAAAACAGGCAAGGGCAAAACAGCTCATCCCACAACACGAAGTTCCAAAGGCACTCTGATAACTCCAGCGGTTCTCTCTGCCGGTTTACTCGTCCACCCTGGCTTGTCCTACGCCGAGTTTGCCCGAGCCGAAGCTGAGTTCGGCTTCGCATTCCCTCCTGACCTCAAAGCCGTACTCTCCGCAGGAGTTGAGTTTCCAGGGGATACACCTGGCCATATTAATGAGCTAGGTATGCAACCTGGTGAAATAAAGAGGGAACAAAATCAGCCACCTAGGCCTACAATGGGAGAGAACCAGCAACATCACAGGGTGTCTTCTGTTCCAGTGCCAGACACGAATATTGATGACAGTGGCATGATGGACAATAAAATAATTGATCTTAATATTCAAACAACTAGGAACAAGGAATGGATGTTCTAAGTGGGGCTAATCATGAATCTGCTGGTACAGCTTCCAGAGCCTTGCACATGCATTGTGTCTCTCTCTCTTCCTTTTAATTAAGTGTTTTATATTCCACCGCCTGCACATCCTCTCCCCAAAAAAGAAAAAATATTCTCTGTTTTCTTTCTCTATTTTATTTTATTCTTATTATTATTTAAAAAAAAAAAAAAAACT
>NW_021032609.1:0-13994 GCF_004153795.1 Camellia sinensis | reverse complement strand
TTTAATTTTATGCAGTTTCCATTCTATTTTTATTCAATTCTATTTTTATTCAATTTCCGATCTCATTCAAATTTCCTTTTTATTTCAATTTTCCAAATAGACGTTAAGGTATAGTTGTTCTTGAATGAACTTCATTTTAATTTTATGCACTTCCATTTGTATTTTTATAACTTCCATTTTTATTCGATTACCTGTTCTATTGAATTTCCTTTTTTATTTAGTTTACAAATAGATTTCTTAAGGTGTGAGTGGTACTTAAATGACTTCATTTTTAATTCTACGCAACATCCATGTTTTATTTTTATTTCAACTCTCCATTTTTTATTCAATTTCCTTTTCTGTGCAATTTCCTTTTTATTTAATTTCCACATTAGATTGTCATAATTAGTCATGGATTTTTTTTTTGATATACTTTCCCATGCTTTAATTTTTGCGCAGTGTTCACACAAGTTTATACAACTTTATGTATTCCAACTTATCGTATTTTTCATTATCGAATTCTCTATTTCTCCTAATTCAATTTCCTTTTTTTAATTTTAATTTCCATATATAGACATCGTTAAGTATAGTGGTTTATTTGTATATGAAACATCCAATCTTATTCAGTCTTCTTCATAATAGCTTCATCACTATTGGTCATTTTTTAATTCCACTTATCCAATTTTTATTCAATTTCCTTTTCGCATCTGAACAATTTCCTTTTTTTCTCATTTTAATTTCCAAATCAGAATTATTGAGTTCTGTATTATCGGTAGTATAGTGAGTTTCTTGAGAATAATAACTTTACGACTTATTCTCAATATATCTATGCAACTTCCTTCTCTATTTTTATTCGCACTTTCCAATATCATTTTATTTACAATTTCACTTATTTATTTAATCAAAAAATAATGATAGATTCGATTATATGCAACATTATCAGTGGCTTTCATCAGACTGATAAAACTTGCCCAATTTTTTACATTAATTATGCAATTATCAATTTTTATATTTTGTCTCAATTTCAAGTTTTAATTCAATTTCTTTTTCCTAATTGCATTTCTTTATATCTTTATTTAATCATCCGATAAAATAGATCGTTAAGGTGTATGGTTTCTTGAATGACCTCCATTATTATATGTTTAAGTGCAACTTCTATTCTTTATTTTTATATTTCTCCACTTCCATTATTTTATCTTAAATTCACTTTTTCTATTGAATTTCTGTTCATTCTTTTTTATATTGTAATTCCAAATTATGTAGATCGCTTAAGGCGTCTACGCGTAGGGGTAGGTGTTCATTCCTTCCGATATGAATCTTTTCTTTTTCAAAATAAACCCTATTTTATGCCCGAAGCTTTTTCCATTTATATATTGTTTATTCCACTTCCATTTTTATTCAGTTTCGCTTATTCTATTTCAATTTGGTACATCCCTATCTCCTAACCGCCATTGGATTTTATTTAATTTTCATTCAAACCCGACTTCTCGTTATTAGCTGCCTTATAGTCTGTTTCATTCGGAAATGAACTTCGCTGAATTAATAATTTATATGCCAAGTATATCACATTTTTTTATTTTCTTATTCAAACTTCTATTTGTATTCAATATCCTCCATCTCCACTCAATTCCTTATCATTTATTAATTAACCAAATAGATCAGTTTAAAGGTGATAGTGGTATCGAACAATCGAATATGAACTATCCAATTTCTTAATTTATGCCAACTTCCAATTTATTCCTTATACACCACTCCATTCTTTCTTCAATTGTCCTTTTCTATCCTACAATTTTCATTCCTTTATATCTCAGTTTCCAAATAGATTTTCCGTTAAGGCTATACTCACGAATGGTTGTCTTGCAATGAAAGCCTTCCATTACCAACAAATAAACGTGTTTAATTTTATGCAGTGTCCAGTTTCATATTTTTATTCTCCTTATGTTTAATATCTCAAATTTCCATCCTCCATTCAATTTCACTTTCTCTTTACAATTTATGAATCTTTCCAAATAGATCGTTCCTCCTAAGGTATTTAGAATTGGGGAGGGTTGGGGAGGGCGGTCCCGATGCGGTACGCATGTTCGGCTTGGCTGTTTCTTTTGATCTTGAAATCTGAAAATACACATGTTTATCATTTTAATCAGTTTCCTCTATCTAGTTTCTTCATTCAACTTTATTGCTTATTCAATTTTCCATGCTCCTCCATTCAATTTCCTTTTTCATGAATTTCCAAATATGATCGTTATTGAGATATAATGTTTGAAATGAACTTTCCATATTACCTATTTTATGCAATCGGCATTTGTATTTTTTATTTCAACTTGCATTTTGTTAATTTCCTTTTCTATTCAATTTCCTTTTTATTTAATCAACATAGATCGCTTAAAATTAGTGCGTTCTCATTGAATGAGCATTTCCATTTTTATTTTCTGCAACTTTCCATTCTTTATTTTTTTTCAACTTCCATTTTTTATTAAGTTTTTTTTCTATAAGAATGTTCCTTTTTTTATAATTCCAAATAGATCGTTAAGTTGTAGTGACCGATTTCTCCTGAATGAAAACTTCCATTTTTAAATTTATGTTCATTCTCTATAATTTTATTTTTATTCCAATTATCATTTTACTCTCAATTTACTTTCTATTCGAATTCCGTTTTTTATTTAAATTCAAAGTAGATCGTTCAACCTGATACTAGTGTTTTCTTCCGAAGTGGGAAACTTCACATATTTTTAATTTGATTGCAGACTTCACATATTTTATTTTCGTCTCGTGTTCACACTTTCAAATTTTATTCCACATTATCTGAGTTGTGTACTAGGTATGAATGTCTTTCTCTGTATTATTTGAACTCTAACCACAAAATGATTTGTTATGGTGTTTAAAAGGCTGGTTAAGGTGTCGGTTTCAAAAATGATACCTTTCACTTTTTTATTTTAGGAACTTCCCGATATTTTTATTTTGTGTCATCCCACTTGGCCAGGATTTTTATTTCAGTTTCACTTTTGCGGTGATATTTTATTCAAGGTGTACCACTTCCGGAGGTTCAATTTTTTTTTGGTTGAAGTTAATAAAATTGGTCACGAGAAGTAAAAATCGTGAATGAGTGTGGAAATAAATAGTGGTTATTTTTTTATGAACATTTCCTGTTTAACTTTTATGCCACTTCTCATTCTTCTGTATTTTGGGTATTCCTCACTCCGTCCATCTCTTGTTCAATGGGTGTCCTATATATCATACATTCAACTCCCTCTCGCTCCTATCTTTCTACCTTCTGGCACAAATCTGGCTCCAACATCAACGGCAACCCCCGGCGCTGAGACGTACTGGTCAATCGCCCCGCACACCCGCGAGCCCCCCGCCTCCACGACCACATGGGAGGTAATAGTAGTGTCCCTGAACTGAGAGCTTCCTCACAACCGTTTACTTCAATTTTAGATGGCAACATCCTCCATTTTTATTATTGTATTAATAAACTTCGGCATTTTTTGATTTTCATATAAATTCAAACCTCTTATATCGATATGAATTTACCATATTTCTTATCTTAAGTAAATTTCCTAAAAATAGATACAATTATAGGGCCTAGTGGTTTCATTGAAATGAACTTCCATGAATCATTAATTTTATGCAGTTTCCATTTCTTAATTTATGTATTCAAACGTCATGTTTTTATCATCAATATTGCATCGACCCCATTCAAATTTCCTTTTGTATTAAATTCTAATTCGATTGCTAAGGCAATCATAGATGGTTCTTGCATATGAAGTCATCCATTTTGACACTTCTATACTAGTGCGTATCTAGTTTATTCCAACAGTCTATTTTTATTACGTTAATTTTCATCAGACCAATTCGGAATGTCTCCTTTTTTATCTAATTCTATTATGATCTTGGTAATAGTGTTCCTCTGACAAGTGCAACTTTCATTCTTTTACATCTGTCTATCGAAGATTCCGGTAAATATAATAATATTTAATTGTATTTGTTCATTACCAATTGTTTTATCTAACTTCCTCTTTTCGAGGTGTGAATTTCCTTTTTTCAATTAGGATTATAAATTACCCCAAGAGATCGTAAATTAGTTGTAGGGATTAATAGTCCTCTCGAATATAACATTCAGTATTATCTTAGAATTTTGTATGGCTCCAATCCTTCCACCATTTCCTTTTTACTCCCCACATTCACAATTTTTATCATTCTTATATTTCGCTATCTTCTATATCAATTTCCTATTTGATGTAATTTGTTTAATTGTTCCCTTGCTAGATCGTTTAAGGTATAATGGTTCTATCTCTGAATGAGTACCTATTTACAATATGCTCTGAACTTATTAGTGCTAGATTTCTTTTAGTTATTTATTCAACTTCTATTATTCAATATATCCAGATCTACCACTATTATATCCCATTGTCCCTTTTTATTTAATTTCCAAATCTAGATCGTTAAGTGTAGTGGTTTCTTGAATGAACTGGTCCATTGTTTAATTTAGTGGGCAACTTACATTTGTATTTTTTGTTGATCACTTCTTTGGTTAGTTGAATTTCCCTTCTTCCACTAGTTGAATTTCCTTTTACATTTAAATTTCCAAATAGAAATCGTTATGGTGTAATTTTGGTTTCTTGAATGACACTCTCCCATTTTAATTTTATTCAATGTTCCATTTCTTATGTTTTCTTATTTCCACGTTATTATAGCAGATACCGTCTGGTTTATCTCTATTTTGATCTTTTGCTAGATGCTAATGTATTCGATACCGGAACTTAGGGTTCCGTAGATGTTCTGGTACATGTATAAATTCGATTGTTAATTGTTGATCCCTTATTTATCTCATTTGGCAAATATTCTCAGCTGTGTGTTTGGGCAGTTTCGTTGCAAGGTTGGCTCCCGATTTAGAAACCAAGTGTTGCTTGTCCATGAATTTATTAACTGGTCGTCTCATTTCGAGCAGCGATGCTTGTGTTAGTGTGCACTCATGCTCAGTCGCAGCGAGAGAACTATTCGCGCTCGGAGACTCGGATTAGTTTAGTGTCCTTCGTCTCGCCTCGAGACCGCGGAATGAAGCTCAAATTAAATTAAGATCATTACAGAGAGAGAGTTCAGTTATAAGGAAGAACCAAAGAGTGCATCTCGCTTTCCGTACAGCCGGACAATAACACTCCACAAATCATTTGACAATTGAGAATCTATGACTCGATATAAAATATGCAAACTCAGCGATAATTGAAAGACTTCCCAACACCAATTCGATGGCTGGAACTGCGAGCAGGCCTACGAGCAGACTCGGGTTTTTTTGCCAAGCTCCACTTGCTCTGTTCGTGACTAAGAGAGCCTTAATATAATACTTAGTGCCCAACCCTCAAACCCCCCACACAAGATTAGACTTTGCATATTTTGGCATCATGAGCGCAGCCTTTTCTTCTCTCGACGAGGGATAGTTTCTTTAAACCCTGTAATGTACTTAAGTCGGGCAAAAAATTAAAAATAGATATTCAGTGAAACTTCCAGCATCCACAAATTTGTCAAAGGGGTAGTTGTGATGTGACTCATGTGTTTATACGACTCAACCTGATCACATGAGGGGTACTTTCGAGTCTAATATCCATATTTATTTTTGAATTGTTTGTCGCTTCGTGCTAATTAGTTATTAATAACCATAATAGCCAGGCAGGTGATGCGGCCTGGGATCTCGAGCTTCCCGCGATGCTTATTCTCAGACTCTACCCTACGCCTAGGCTCAGCGTTTTGGCTCTGAGCAAGGCTTCTATAGCGGATCCCAGGTTTACCCATTGTGTATAGTGATCCCAGGACATGTGTCCGTAGAGGTGTTGAAGGTACTGTTGTTGTGTTGATTTATACGCTTGTTTTTTTACATCTTATCTTACTTTTCGCGCTATTTGGAGTTCATAGGATGTGTTGAGTGGGTTGTACGGTTGGTTGGTTAGGAAACCAAAGAACTTATGGCATACCCTGTGATTGCCCAGATTTTTGGCCTGTTACGCTCGAGCGGAGTGTTGTCGGTGGCGTTTTAGAAATTACTCCATGTACAATGAGATAGTCCTAGTATGCATTTTGTGCAGTGTTGTGAGCCATCGATTGCAATAAAGAGTTGCGCTTTCCAAAACAGGGAGCTCGAGCGGAGGCCCTGGTTCTGCAAAGTGAACTGGCGCATGCCGCGAAACAAATGGCTGCCCGCAAGAGAAATCAGTGTGTGTCTATTTCCTTTCCCTTCTTCTTTTTTTCTATTTTTATTTTTATTAAATAAAAAGGCTCTTTCCCCGTCATATTACTTATGGTTATTCAACTTTAATTCAAACACACTGGCTCAAATTAGGAAATAAATAGTTCTAATATTCATGTTTTTTCCTTCCGCGCTCAACGAGCGGATTAAGTTCTTTGTGCATTGATGCTCTCGCTCGAGCGGTCAGGTGTGTTTTACGCCGAGCGGAGACCTGGGTTAAGCAAGATCGCCGAATATGGTGTACCTATCTCTTCAATCACACTTTTCACTATTCTCTTCCTCATTCTCCTGCTTACATTTTCTCTAAAATCTTAACTCCGATTGCTTGTAGTGCCGTGACTCACGTCATTAGTACAATCTACCTATTCTTGCTCTAGGTTTTGATTTTCGAGTAGGCAGTGATTTACCTTACACTCATTTGGCCCTTTACAAAAAAATTGTTGATCGTTCGGAGGTTAAAGGCCTCTTCACTATTTTTTAATCTTGTTAAAAATTCTCCGAGTGAAGTTTTGTGGAGCACCGTTGGGTCATTGTCGTCTTCTTTGGGGGACCTTATTTTCGAATTTGAGGTAGGGTGATAAATACTCTCTCATGGGTTTTGTCTTTTATAATTTTGGTATTTTGAGATGTTGGGCCTTGGCACTCTCAATAACTCGTTAGTCCTTAGTTACAATGTTTTGGATTGGCTTTGTGTAATTCTTACAAAAGTTGGAGAGCACGTTCTCATCAATTAAATAAAACCTTACATGTTGTTATTAGACATAGTGAGAAATAATGTGTATCTAATAGATATTGTTTGTATAGAATGATACAAATTGATGATAATAGAATACCTAAAATGGTTTGAGAACTCAACAAAGGTATGATTTTATGGAAAATAGCCCTGAATGAATAACAAATATTTGGATAATTGGGATAATAATGGTTGGAGAACATGATGGAAATGAAATGTTGATTGAATATCCATTTGCTCGATCGGATTATATATTCATAAATTATAAGAAGAAAATTGTTATGTGGTGTATCGTGGGAGGATAGTCGAGATTGTTGTAGACAATGCATGGATATAATCTAAGGTATAAACGGAATATAACATAAAGTATGAATTGTGTGTCATGGAACTGAATACGGTTGAATTAGGAATACACTGTTCAGCATTGGTATGATAAGACATTCTGAATATTTAGCTTAGTAGATGGCAGGGAGCGAAAGAAACTAATTATGAATAAAGTGGTTTTTGAGCAACACACGATTGTGGTGTTTTTATATTTAAAAAGGCATGTTGATGATTTTAGTGCTTTATCAGCCTTTTTGGTGGGTTTGTTGGTAGGGGAGAGGATAAGGGATGTACTCCGCGTTAAGAGAGTTTACGTGGGGGTAAGATTAGTGTGGTACTCGTTGATAACCTAACGTAAAACCTGGAAAAGGACTCAAGATAAAATTGGGAAAGAGGGCTATTGTGCGAAAGGGGCATTTCACAAGAAGGACAACCCATATAAGAGAACTCCGGATGTAATTTACAGACTATTGTTAGACGATATATAATGCTTTGTCTTAAGAGAAGTGATAAGATGATAGTGATGCTGGACCATTTAATGCTTATGCTTGGTTGCGAGGACTATAATAAGAAGATAAGCTGGTAAAGGCAAGTACTATGTGTTCGTATACCCACATGTCCTCACCTTTCCTCAGTTTGGGGAATCATATCATCTCCCTTATCCTGGCTGGGAAAAGTAATATTGAGATTGAGACACAAAAGAAGTATACTTATATCTGTTACAAGATGCTTTTGCTTATAGTAATGTTGAGATACGCTTGTGGGTGCTGCATATAAATCTGTGGATAATTTGAGAGAAGTCTTATACATATTTCTTGTTGATTAGAAACTGTGATGGGTCTCTCGAGTGTGGAATTGTAGCTTTTATTGGTCACTGCTATGGCTGAAGTTAGTGATGACTGTATTCAGCTTTTAGGTACGATTGGTTGGTATAAAAAATTTCCAGCATATCATGTCCTGTGTGATTGTATAGTTGATTGATTGGGATGGACGGGTCACGATGTAAATGCTTATAGCATGCTTATCGGTGTTAACATTGAAATTCAATTTAGAGGACTGTAATATTTGATTAGAGATAAATAGGCTCATTGGGACTTGTAGATCGGAGTAGAAAGACAGTCATAAACGTGACCCATAAATATATCAATATGGGAATTTGTTATACGGTAATTTGAAGTGCGCAGTGTTTGCGAATTTGTCGCTCATAGTCGCTTCTGAACCAGCTATCATGACTTGCTAAATGGTTTTTTCGTCCATTGCTCACCTTATACCTGGTATCTTATATAAGGGAGATATTGGGTTGTTAGTGTAGTTCCTTTTCTCGAAGTTTGCTGGGATGGAGGAACCTTGGTTCTCCTTGAGTGGAGGCGCTGCCCCAAGACAATGCTCTGGATTTGACCTATATGGAATATCATTAGGTACATAGGAAGCATGCCACCTCCAAGGACAGATAGCATAGGTGGGTCGCGATTAGGCTCCCACAATTAGAAGAACGCAGGCATAGTGTAGGGTGTTTTTTAGTGAGCTTTAGATTGAATGTAGTTGGATCTCAAACAGAGGTGTGTTTGGTGGAGTATAGACAATCGCTATTATGGATTGCTCCATCTGTTTGCTAGTTAATCAAAGGTTTCGAGTATCCTTCCTGCAATCCAAGGGGCTAAATGTACCTTGTTAAGACGAGGTTTTTTAAGGAGGAAGTGTAGGTACTGCTTTTGTATGAAGCCAAGGTTTACAAACTTTTGGAAGAGAGTCTGTGTTTAATTCAATTACGAGGCACAACATCCTATTGCAAAAGCTCGTTGCATTTTTGTAACATGATACATGCATGCATTTACCGATCCCCATAGAGAAAGCATATAGTGTGTTTTTAGCTATACTCGTGAAAATTTCTAAGGAATTAGTAATGGCTGGTGAGAGAATCCAACATATTTTAAAACTTGGCTGAGTTCAAACTAAATACATTGATAACACTTTAACATTCATTTCTAATAGTTTATTTTAGACAATGAATACCTTCTTCTTATTAGGGCTTACTGATTTTGTTTTATTTTGTTTGCTATATAAGAAGACAATAAGAAAAGATAAGATTCATTATGCGCATTGAATAACATTGAAAATAGATAACTTCCAGAATTGTTCCATTCTCAAACTGCACTGACAGAAAAATAGTTGTGCTTTATTCCTTTGACGTAAGCATCGATGTCATCAGTCTCGAAAACGGGAGTGTTAATTTGCTAGATAGGTAAAACTTCTGTTCCTATAATTAGTCTTTGGTGCTGATGTTTACTGTATCAATTTTTTACCTCCTTTGTTTTAGAAGCTACGGAAGAGACGTGCACACGAACAAACTCAAATATGACACCAGCCGGGACCGGGTTAGTACGGCGACGCTGATCACAATGTTTGCATGGAGAGAGAGATAGAGACAGAACAGGGGAAAACACTTGCAAAATATTCTCATGGTTTCATATACATGGAAGTTCATTCAAGAAACCACCATACCATAACGATCTATTTGAAAATTAAATAAAAAAGAAAATTGAATAGAAAAGAAAATTGAAGAAAAGTGGAAGTGGAATAAAAATAAAAATGGAAGTTGCATAAAATTAAGAATGGAAGTTCATTCATGAAACCACTACACCTTAACGATCTATTTGGAAATTATATAAAAAAGGAAATTGAATGGAGATGGAAATTGAATAAAAACAGAAGTTGAATAAAAATAAAAATGGATACTGCAAAAAATTAAACAACAAAGTTCATTCAAGAAACCAGTATACCTTCACGATCTGTTTGGAAATTAAATAAAAAATGGAAATTGAATAGAAAAGGAAACTGAATAAAAATGGAAGTGGAATAAAAATAAAAATGGAAGTTGCATAAAATTAAAAATGAAAGTTCATTAAAAAAACCACTACCCCGTAACGATATATTTGGAATTAAATAAAAAAAAAGAAATTCAATAGAAAATGAATTTGAATAAAAATGGAAGTGGAATAAAAATAAAAATGGAAGTTGCATAAAATTAAAAATGGAAGTTCATTCAAGAAACCACTACGCCTTAACTCCCGTGACGGGTGGAGCTAAGGTTCTATCCTTAAAGGTAGAAACAGCTTCTTCAACGCGAGTTAATTGTTTACTGATGGTTTGACAAATAAGGTTGGTATAATTATTTTGTCTGGCTAAAGAGCCTTCGGCTTTGGAAAGTTTTCCTTATTGGGCATCTATATATGCAGTGGCTGATAAAGGTTGTCTGGTAGTTTCGCCGTTTGGAACTAACTCTAAGGCTTGAGGAGGCGGATGTATAGAATGGATAACTTGTCCTTCTGTAGTAGTCCAGGCTTTATACTGGTCTTCAATAACTGTTACTTGGGATTGACTGGCCGTATTATACCATTCAACAAAGGGTATTACTTTCTGATGTAACTCAAGATGTTGATAATATTGAGTTTTATAATCTGCTAGTTGTTCTGGTGTATGGTTGTCAAAATACCATTTTCTAAATTCTTTGTATTTATTCTGGTTAAATTCCTGGTTGGAAATTAAATAAAAAAGGAAATTGAATAGAAAAGGAAATTAAATAAAAATGGAAGTGGAACAAAAATAAAAATGGAAGTTGCATAAAATTAAAATTGAAAGTTCATTCAAGAAACCACTACCCCTTAACAATCTATTTGGAAATTAAATAAAAAAGGAAATTCAATAGAAAAGGAAATTGAATCAAAATGGAAGTTGAATAAAAATAAAAATGGAAGTTGCGTAAAATTAAAACTGAAAGTTCATTCAAGAAACCACTATAACTTAACGATCTATTTGGAAATTAAATAAAAAAAGGAAATTGAATGGAGATGGAAATTGAATAAAAATAGAAGTTGAAGAAAAATAGAAGTGGAAACTGCATAAAATTAAACAAGGAAATTCATTCGAGAAACCGCTATACCTTAACGATTTATTTGGAAATTAAATTCAAAAGGAAATTGAATGGAGATGGAAATTTAATAAAAATAGAATTTGAATAAAAATAGAAATGGAAGCTGCATAAAATTAAACATGGAAGTTCATTCATGAAACCACTATACATAAACGATCTATTTGGAAATTAAATAGAAAAGGAAATTGAATAGAAAAGGAAGTTGAATAAAAATGGAAGTTGCATAAAATTAAAAATGGCAGTTCATTCAACAAACCACTATACCTTAACGATCTATTTGGAAACTAAATAAAAAAGGAAATTGAATAGAGATGGAAATTGAATAAAAATAGAAGTCAAATAAAAAAAGAAATGGAAACGGGATAAAATTAAATATGGAAGTTCATTCAAGAAACCACTATACCTTAATGATCTATTTGGAAATTATATAAAAAAGAAAATTGAATAGACAAGGAAATTGAATAAAAATGGAAGTGGAATAAAAATAAAAATGGAAGTTGCACAAAAAGAGAAGTTGAATAAAAATAGAAGTGGAAACAGCGTAAAATTAAACATGGAAGTTCCGTCAATGAACCACTATACCTTAACGATCTATTAGGAAGTTAAATAAAAAAAAATTGAATAAAAATAGAAATGGAAACTGCAAAAATTAAACATGGAAGTTCATTCCAGAAACCACTATACCTTAACGATCTATTTGGAAATTGAATAGAAAAGGAAATTGAATAAAAATAGTAATGGAATAAAAATAAAAATGGAAGTTGCATAAAATTAAAAATGGAAGTTCATTCAAGAAACTACTACACGTTAACGATCTATTTGGAAATTAAATAAAAAAGGAAATTCAATAGAAAAGGGAATTGAATAAAAATGGAAGTTGCATAAAATTAAAATTGAAAGTTCATTCAAGAAACCACTATACCTCAATGGTCTATTTGGAAATTAAATAAAAAAAGGAAATTGAATGGAGATGGAAATTGAATAAAAATAGAAGTTGGATAAAAAGAGAAGTGGAAACTGCAAAAAATTAAATATGGAAATGCATTCAAGAAACCACTATACCTTAACGATCTATTTGGAAATTAAATAAAATAAGAAATTCATTGGAGATGGAAATTTAATAAAAATAGAAGTTTAATAAAAATAGAAATGGAAACTGCATAAAATTAAACATGGACGTTCATTCAAGAAACCACAATACCTTAATGATCTATTTGGAAAGTAAATAAAAAAAGGAAATTGAATAGAAAAGGAAATTGAATAAAAATGGAAGTTGAATAAAAATAAATTGAATAGAGCTGGAAATTGAATAAAAAAAGAAGTTGAATAAAAATAGAAATGGAAACTGCAGAAAATTAAACATGGAAGTTCATTGAAGAAACCACTATACCTTAACGATCTATTTGGAAATTAAATAAAAAAAGGAAAGTGAATGGAGATGGAAATTGAATAAAAATAGAAGTTGAATAAAAATAGAAGTGGAAACAGCAAAAAATTAAGTATGCAAATTCTTTCAAGAAACCACTGTACCTTAACGATCTATTTGGAAAATATATAAAAACGGAAATTCAATGGAGATGGAAATTTAATAGAAATAGAAGTTGAATAAAAATAGAAATGGAAACTGCATAAAATTAAAACTTGGAAGTTCATTCAAGAAACCACTATACCTTAACGATCTATTTGGAAATTAAAGAAAAAAGGAAATTGAATAGAAATGAAAATTGAATAAAATTGGAAGTTCAATAAAAATACAAATGGAAGTTTCAGAAAATTAAAAATAGAAGTTCATTCAAAAAACAACTATACCTTAACATTCTCTTTGGAAATTAAATAAAAAAGGAAATTGAATGGGTATGGAAATTGAATAAAAATAGAAATGGAAACTGCATAAAATTAAACATGGAAGTTCATTTAAGAAACCACTATACCTTAACAATCTCTTTGGACATTAAATAAAAAGGGATATTGAATTGAAAAGGAAATTGAATAAAAATGGAAGTGGAATAAAAAGAAAAATGGAAGTTGCAAAAAATTAAGAATGGAAGTTCATTCAAGAAACCACTAGACCTTAACGATCTACTTGGAAATAAAATAGAAAAGGAAATTTAATAGAAAAAGAAATTGAATAAAAATGGAAGTTGAATAAAAATACAAATGGAAGTTGCATAAAATTAAAAATGGAAGTTCATTGAAAAAACTACTATACCTTAACGATCTATTTGGAAATTAAATAAAAATGGAAATTGAATGGTGATGGAAACTGAATAGAGATGGAAATTGAATAAAAATAGAAATGGAAACTGCATAAAATTAAGAATGGAAGTTCATTCAAAAACCACTATACTTAAACGATCTACTTGGAAATTAAATAAAAATGAAAATTGAATAAAAAAGGAGATTGAATAAAAATGGGAGTGGAATAAAAATAAAAATGGAAGTTGTATAAAATTAAGATTGGTATTTCATTAAAGAAACCACTACACCTTAACGATCTACTAGGAAATCAAATAAAAAAGGAAATTGAATAGAGCTGGAAATTGAATAAAAAAAGAAGTTGAATAAAAATAGAAATGGAAAATGCAGAAAATTAAACATGGAAGTTCATTGAAGAAACCACTATACCTTAACGATCTATTTGGAAATTAAATAAAACAAGGAAATTAAATAGAAAAGGAAACTGAATAAAAATGAAAGTGGAATAAAAATAAAAATGAAAGTTGCATAAAATTAAAAATGGAATCTCATTCAAGAAACCACTACACCTTAACGATCTACTTGAAATTAAA
>NW_021032608.1:0-13028 GCF_004153795.1 Camellia sinensis | reverse complement strand
ATCAAGAATTTGGAGTCGTAGTCATCGCATTACGTGCTTTGATATGTCGCAGTGGAACAAGCACAGTCGGTGGGATCACGAGCCCGAATTGTGACCAGCCGCTTAATCGTGGGGCTGACGTGTGTTTTCTAATTCGAGAAGGCCTGTGTGGGGGCTGCGCATAGAGTTTCGTACAAGCCTCGTTAATCTGTCATAAATTATGCTTGTAGCTGGAGAAGAATAAATCTTCACATCGATGCGTCTCGCATGGATGTGGTGAAAGTCTAAGCTGGCACATCTATTGAGTAGGGCATAGAAGTTACTGTGGGATGTTTCGGAAATTCAAAAAAAGTTTGGGGCCGCCCTGAGCTGTATGTCCTGCAGCCTGGTTGAATCATTGGAACCACCGAAGAAGCTATTAGGGCCGATGTATAGAATCGGTTTACATAGCTTGTTCGCTGGTACACTATTCATGTCTCAGTCAGCTACGTATGGCCATGTACACGTTTAGTAGTCGTTCAGGTCGGGAAACAAATTCAAGTGATTCGTGAACTCACGTAGGTGATAGTTCAAGGCAGTGAACAGATCAAAAATCAGAGCTCTAAGTGTCATAGAGCACGACTTAGCACGCACTTCCTAAAACAAGCGGTGCACCTCATAATGAAGAATTAAAAAATAAAAGCAAACAGAGGAGCTACAGAATGAAGACTAGGCGAATCTAAGACTGGTAGCAACAGACAGGCAGTAGCTAGCTCGGTGGAACTCTAGCATGAAAATGCATAGTTAACCATCGTAGAAAGAATATGAAAGCAATCATGGAAACATACCTCCTGCGGGTTGACATGATGGGAGAGGCCTCGGATACTCTCACTTGGTTAAGTAGTGAATGACCGGTCCCGGGTATAAATAAGAAATAAGCAATTATACTTGGTCTGAACTCGGAGGCTCGAAGGACTCTGCTATCAACAATGAGTTGAAGTCCTACTAGGATGTGCCCGAAACGGATAAACGACTGCTAGTCTAAAGGACTCGGATAGACACTGCATGGGGGGACCTGACTGATAATGCATGTACTCGCGAGGGTCGTACCCTCATAGGTCTTACTCTTAAAGTACTAAATGAAAGGGTCAGAACGCATGCAATTTGAGTAGGCGTACCTAAGGCTCGCTCTATGACTTATGCTTCGGACTTGAGGCTATCCGGTAGAGGTTTTCCGACACGCACGCCCCGGAGACCCTAACCATGGGGAAAATGACCCCGCTATTTTCCGAACACAAAATAAATCCGCTGACTGCCTAAGCAAACGTCATGTTTGTGGTTGTTCAAGGTAGACCGAAAAAAGCTGAGAGCCAAATGAGACCAAAAAAACGTTTGGAGGAGTGCATTAACTTATTCAACAGGATTGAGTACGAGAAAATTATTTCGGTGCTCGTGAAAACAGTTCAAACTCAAACAGTACAACCTTTATGGGTGAATAAGAGTATAAAGTCTAAATCCTAAATTGAAAGACATTACAACCCCGACATAGAGGAAAATCTATTTTTAAAAGTATCATACCATTCGCAATATAGGATCTGTTGTTATTTCTCGAGAAAAACACTAAATAAACTATATAATATGCGATAGTGTTTTCCATCTTCGATGCATTTGGAGAGTGAGGCATGGTGAAAATAGAAGAAAAGCTTATAAGCGATCGCGGAATATAGTGCACAATTCAAAATAAATGCGGCGTCTAAATTTTGTATGATTTCTTATAATACATTATATTTAACCAGAATAATAAAATAGAA
Source organism: Camellia sinensis (assembly GCF_004153795.1). Classification (NCBI taxonomy): domain Eukaryota; kingdom Viridiplantae; phylum Streptophyta; class Magnoliopsida; order Ericales; family Theaceae; genus Camellia; species Camellia sinensis. The sequence continues at coordinate 11,259 of NW_021032608.1, read as the reverse complement.
ATTGCGCAATTAACGTTGAGTCCAATTTTCTGTTCTGTATGAAAATTTTTAAAGGCATAGTCATTATTTTTCAAGGGTTGTATACTACTGTACACAGGATTCCTTAAGTGTGGAGGAGTTATTGTAGCATATAGAAGATTACGCAAACATATTTTGGTTTAGTCCGTATTGTCTTGAGCACTTACGTTTTAGAGAGTAAACATACATAGATCCTACAGTACGAGATAGGAGGATGAAATGAAAGAGAGAAGAAAGAGAGAGAAGAGGGATGAGGAGAGAGAGAGAGAGATGGCTGTGAGAGGAAAGACGCACTAAGTATTTTTTCCTTGGTGGACTGTGCGAAACGCTGGAGACATTGTAAGTGGGCCAATCACAAGACAAACAGAAGAGTGTCTTAGTGATTTCCCAAATGCTAGGATTTCTTTAGAAAACTAAGAGAGTGATCGGAGGCGCAATGTCTAAGCTAAATGGAACAGAGATAAGCTCGGAGCCAAGAAGAGAGAAAGGAATCCGCCACCATCCAAGGATACTCTTGAGAGGGCGTGCATTCAAGAGCACTACTTTTCACTTACGTGAGCAAGTTCTTACCAGGCTACCCAACACCGCCCCTCGTGTACCGCTTCCCAACCATCGTCCAATGGCGATCCAGACATGGTGAAGGCATCTTCTCTGGTGAGTTTTCCACTCTGTGCTCCCTGGGCAGGGAACACAACTGCGCACGCTGCGGTTAGGTGGGTTCCGCATGGGTAAGATCGTTCACAAGCTTTGAGATTGGGCGCCCGACCGTGGATGGCGGAGTGGCCCCGCAAAGGACGATCCTCGGCGCTGCGTTCTGGTCGAGTTCAGATTTGAAAATTGAATCGAGAAGAAGAAGAGAAAGTGAGAAGAAGTGAACACAGATCAGGGAACGCACGCGAGCATGGAGGTTAAGGGAAGGAGAATCGAAAGATTTAAACAGATAAAGTCCACATGTGCGAAAATGTAACTGTATTTGTACGACGATTTAGAGGTATGCGTATTAAATGAAAGAATGTATAAACTGTTTATACGAGTTAGTCCGTCACGAATTTCGTATGTAAAGCCAATGTAATAAATTTAATCACTGTTTGCAAATTTAATTCGTAACACTTCTTATATTTTTGTGAATTATCGTAAAGATGTATGTGTATAAGATATTAAAAGTGCGAACAAAGTTGCCGACTAACGAACATAGCCGGAAAAAGCACAGGGAGCTGCGCACGGTATTAATTACTTTTTGAATGTGCACTATTGAGAACCCAGACCGGTAAGTGCCTTTTGTTTTATTGACTGTTAGGGGTAGAGGTTTATATCATCAAAGGATAGGCCTAGCTGAGACATTGAGTAGGAGCTGCCCTCACAACTTACACATAAACTTTTAATTTGCTCTTAATATCTCTCCTTATTGCGACGCGCGAGCTCACGTCGTAAAGCTTCTGACACGAAAATTCTTACTTATTACGCAATTCGCGACTCTCCAAAAAAACAATATTGATATCTGCAATGGCAAACAAAAATATGTATATAGCGACCTGCAATGGTTAGAATTCTCCTAGACTTTTATTATGTTGGTAATTATTTTAAAATTTAAGTTCATCCTGCGCAAATATTGTTATTATTAGTAAATTATTTTTTAACAAATATACTACGTATCTATTGTTTAATCATGTTCTATCTGAGTTATGTATTTTAGATTATCTATAAAATATAGATTTCGATGCACTTACCTTAGATTTGGTAGATTGATTAATGCTTGACGTTGTGATTCCTCACCCAGCGTGTCATGGCAAGACTCCGGTTTCTCCCCAGACAATATATGGAGCTCGATGAGTCTGTCTCACATTCTATAAGATTTGTTTGTGTTCATAAGTCTTTTTTTGCTTTTTCATTTTAATCCGTACAAAGCATACAGGTTGATTAGTGCCTGCAAGTCTTCAACAACTTATAATCTTGGAAAATTTGTGGGACTCAATCTAATGTTACGACTACTCTAATGTTGTGCAATTTCTTTGTCAGTAGATGATCTTCCTTCTTTTAACAGGGTCACTGATTAACTGTCATAAAATTTATTGGTATTGGTTCATATTGAAGTGACTATGAGTGCTCTGCAAGACACAGTAATTATCGGATTATTAAACGCGAGAGAGTCATGAGTCGATGGGTAATTATCTTAGTTATTTCACACTATTCCGTTGTGAAGAAACACGTGAAGAGAGAACTTAATTATAAAATAAATCTATTCTCTCTATCGACCACTTACCCTTAACTGAGCATGAAATGTATTGTGTGCTTGAGCATTCTTATGTGCCTTTAGTAAACAATCTTAGTCTATTAGGTTTACTACTACAGCTATCAAGATAGTATTATTGTATATATGTTAGCAGATCCTAGGGCCTTTTTAGCTAATATCGGCATTTGTAAAATCAAATTGGATTATTATAAAACTTTACATACTAAGGAATGAGAATGATATTGATTGGACTTCAAAACGCAACAACCGGCATTGACGGTTAATTTAACTTGTTGGTTTATCTTTGCTATCTGTTATTTAATATTTTGTTCATTAGCTGCGATTCGGACACACTAAAGATGTGTTGTTGCGGTGCCTCTTTACAACTAATGGCTTATGTTCATTCCGCTCCGTTAGATCCAGTAGGGAGTTAAACGAGGTCTAATACTCAATAGTTGTTTCAAGTTATTTTACTCAGCATGACAGATATTGTCATAATAATGGTGTTTTATTATCCGGCTCTAATTAGTATGACAAATAATCTATAAAAACGTGCTGGCAATCGTCCCTAGCATGAAAAAAATTGGACATTTTGTGATTAGTTAATGAAATCAAAATTTGTGATTACCAGTGCATCTCTAAAGTGATTTTTTCCGATGTCATATGAGTAAAAGTTTAAGTGAACAATATTAAGGGAGCACTATTATTCTTGTGAGTAATAAACATTCTTTGTAAATACCACCTAATTGCTTCGTCGTTGTTAAATTCCCGGCCCCATTTGCACCGCCGTTGAATTCTCCTTAAGAACTCAGAACGTCAACAAGCCTTTTGCATCTCATGGTTGCTGTTGCGTGAAGCTTCAACTCGCATCGCAGTCAAATTATTGTGCTCGTTCTGGAGTTGCGAGTCTCGGACTAGTGGAGAGACCAGGAAAGACACTATGCCCCAGCACAAGTCCTATTACAAGGGGGTACCCCCTTGTTAGTATTATGTCCTTCGGGTATTCTAATTTTGCTTTTCATTTGACGTGAGAGCTCGATTAGATTCACTTCGTTTTATTGTTTACTGTGTGTGTGTGTTTCTCTATTGCGCTTCACTGCTGGTTGAGAAGCTAAAAGGAGGAGAGATATTGAGATGGAGGTTTCGTGAGCGTATGTAATGTCGTATTACTTATCCGCTCGCAGAATATCGAACACGTATATCAAAGCATAGATCCGACGTTTATACTGAGTCTACGATATGGGAACTCAGATATTGTAGCCATTTTTCCCGTTTGGCGTATGCATCACTCACTTAAAGATATGTACATTGAGTTTTAATGTGTTATCAAAGTAGGAAGATACCCTTGTACAATTTGTGGGTCTCGGAAAATTATATCACTTCATTCGTATGGAAGAGATAAGTTGTGTCGTGATTAAATAATTGCACTGTCACCTGACACATTTTCTGTTTGTTGCGTTCTCGGGCTTTCTTTGAATACTGACATATTACTGGTTTTTGACATCCTTCTTATGTATTACATGTTTACTCGTGTTTATAAGAGACATTACATGAATGAAGGGGAAGACTTGTAATCATCTATTCAAGTGTGTATTGCTGTATACGTTAACCATATCGACTGGCGCACTGTGGACAACACTGCTCGTGCTCCACACTTTTTATCAACACTGATCTGTTATTGGTGTATGAGAGAGAGTGGTATCGAGTAAATATCTCATGAAACTAGATCAATTGCTATCCGACATGATAACATCTCGAGTCCCAAACGGTCATACAGTCTGTCTTAAGTTTCAAATTTAATCGATTCTCAAATCTCTACATCCTATCTGAACCTCCAGTTTATTAGATACTACTATAGGAAATACTCTATTTGGCAACCACAATTCTGGCTAATAAAAAAATTTAGTAAACCAAAAGTTGTTGTGAATGGCGATCAAAACAGTTATATGTCCATCCGTCATTAAGTGAGTTTACAAAATATGTATTTTATTTGTAGCTCATGTATTTGTAGATCCAGGGTATATTATTTTTTATTCCATCTCAGTGGAGTATCTATAAAAAAAAAATTGATAGTGCTAAAAATATGTCACAATTGCGAGCTGGTGAAACGGGAAAACAAATTTTTAGTTGCTAACAATATGTCGACAAGTGTGGCGACAAGGCCAGCAACATTTTATATTATTTTGAGGATCACTTAATAGGTTACTTTTGGAGTTACTTAATATTTCTATTCATCTCGACGTCGCTAAACTCCGTCGGAAAAATCCAAAAATTTCATTGTTTTATCTTTTTCGCGCGACCAACAGTTTGGTCACTCCACACCAATAACTATTTTCGAGCAAAGCACACAAGACTCAATAATATTTAGTCGCGTGTATTGACTCACTATGTTAGTTCGGTTTTGACTACTAAATTATTTTCAAGTCGCTGAAGACAAGAAAAAAAAATTTATCTTTGGCTGACCTAACAGTGGTCTATGGTGGATCCGAATAAATTGTATTATTCCCACGCGATTTAAAAACACATATTCTTCATTCGTTGTGAGCTATATGTTAGGTCATTTGGCACTACTATGAGATTAGTATTGACCCGCTTGAGTGGTGTAGGAGCAACAAAAAAGAAGGTATATGCTGAGGTAACTCTATCTCGGCTCAAAAACCACTTGAATGGGTGCTAGCATATAATATGTATTTATGTCATCTGTAGCATACTGAAAATAACAATGATATAAAATTCACTGCTGTATAGTTAGTTTTGGGCTACTTACAATATTATTTCAGTAATGCCCGATACTGTGGTATGCTAACAAAAATGCATATTTTTAAAATCTTGGTGACCAATAAGGTTGGTCGCCAACACATTTATAGCTCAGAGACTAAAATATTTTTAGTCGCTAAAGAACTAAAAATTTGAGGGGACACATTTCATATTTTAATGGATTTATAGCAAAAATTAATTAGCAACTAAAATTGTTTTAGTCGCTAGAAGTTGGAGGAGACTTATACTAATTTCTTGTGTATTCCACAAACGAACACCCTTTAAAACCCAGAAACACGTAGCTGCGTCTCCATTCCTGCTCATCGCCTCGTTAATGTACTCACCCATACTATATCTCCTCTGTCACACATAGACGAGGCTTGAATTCTCTCTCCCGGATGCCACTCTCTGCTGCTACCATTTCGGGCACCTTCTCTCTCACCTCCGTGCACGGCAACTCGAGCAATGTCATTCGATCGCTACTCACATTCGCACAGCCACGATAAAGCTATGCCAGCTTGCCACGCGACAGTGAATCTACCCCAATACGCGATTTTGCGTACAATTAATCTCTCTTGCTAAAGATTCTTTTGGTTGACCCTACTCTATTTAAGTAGTCCACAATATATTGACTAATCTAATTTACAGGAGCATATAATAGATTTGTATCCCGTTGTAATATCTTAATTTGTGCCAGATTGAATAAGAAACTTAAAGTCCTGCTCATAAAAACACTAACGTAGAATATTACAAATTAATCTTTCGCGACGTAACCAAAGATACGTATACTTTAGGTATACTGTTACTAAAAAATCTATATGTTGCCAATAGCTGAGCCACTACTTAGCCTGATCCACGAGTAGAGAGGGAGTGAACAAGGACTGTAATAAGTGGTGCGGTTCGGTCAATAGGGTGACTAATGCACAAAGTGTATACTGAAATCTTATTAGTCTATGAGCTCCTAGCTCACTTGTCTCTCTTATATCTATCACCTTTTATAGCCAATTTGACAAGCTGTCCTATATAAAGATGTCGAGAGTCGTAATTCGCACGTAATTTTGATTAAAGAGAGAGAAAAATACCGCTGTTTCAATTATATTAGATACTCATGTATGATCGCGAACCGTTTTGTTGCATCTAACACTTTTTTGACTATTCCTCCTGAACTTGTCTTCGTGTCTATTTGCACAACTTCTCTCCATACAGATTTAATTATTTGTGGAAAATAATAATATCCCCCTTTTTAACTTTCCCTACATATTTAATTATTTTTGGTCAGAGAGTAACATCTGATTCCCACCTTTCAACTTCTTCCGTTCATCTAAATATCACTACTAATTTATTGGTTAGGAAGAGAGTTAATGATTATCTCCCATTAATTTCACTGAAGGATTTGTCAATGAGAACACAGTATGTTGCTATGAGTATATATGCATTCCCAATAACATGACATAGTTCTCTTCTATGAAATTAGTCATGTACTCTGCCATTCATATTTCACAAAAGAAAATAGTTTAATAGAACCATTGTTCGCTATAATGCTTTGTTACTTCTGCCAACCTTTCGAAAATATATTAGTATTGATATATAATAGTTTTAGGATCATATGAGAACTCTATGTGTGGATATCTACTTTAATTTATGCTTTCACTTATATGTGCTTGAGGAGTATACGTAATTATAATCATATACCATTAGTAAATAAATATAGAGTAAACTCATAATTTCTAAGCATACATCATTAGGAGAATGACACATGATCATTATGAAAGATATGAGGATTTGCCTTATTTATTACGAGATTACAAGCATCATTTCTCTTTTTAATCCTGCTCAATGATCTAGCATATATTTTATGAATTATTTTAAATGAATAACTTCTTGACATGGTGCTATCTTAAGCAAAATCGACCAGTTGAAGAATGTTGACAGAACTAAAGCCATTCATTATATTTGTAATTATTGGAAAATCAATTTAAGATCTCACCATTCTAGTACACATAGTCTATGTCGCACAGCATTCATTAAACATATCACCGCTACTAAATAATTAAAGTTATAGTTAACAAAACAATTCATTGATGAATCCTTACTATAATAGAGACACCCATTAAATTTTTCTCTTAAAGAAATGAGAGATCGCGACAAACTAACGCTCCAACCGTCTTTATAAATATAGAATCTGACATAACTAATGAAAATAAGGATAAGCACACAACCGTCCAAAAAATAAAGAACACCAATAATGTAATTTCAAAGATTAAGAAAACTACATACATAGAAGATAGTTTTTGGACAAATTTACCATATATTCCAGAAAGGAACTGTAACTCACTCAGTATATAATATATAATATCTATTTTTTTGATAGTTCATATGTATCATAATATTTCAAAGTCACTTACTAGCAATTAACTCGAATTTTTTCGCACAAGTTGAATATTAGATAAATGAAATAAAATCTGATATTATGCTAAGCGGAGTCACCAAACCACGTAATCCATAAAGAGCACTTTCGAACAGGTGTCACCAAAAAGATGACGAGAAGTGTATGCTAGATTGAGGAGTTAGTAGGCGAGGAGCAGCAGGTCTGAATCTTTGAAGTTCTGGGGGGGTTGAAATGACGGCCTGAGTGCTCACCGAAGTGAACTTCCCTAATATATAATACCCCAATTTATTTCTCTTCTTGAAGAATTTATTTTTTGTCCCCTTGGTAGTGAGCAATCTTTGGTGAATTGTTGATTGGTTTGCTTATTTGGTCTTCGGGTTATCTAACGGTGAGATTTAGTTTACAACGATCAGATGTCTAAGGTTCCCCTTAAAAACTTATCCACGGTTCTAAATAACACATTTAAGGGTGGGAGTGCAAAGAATCTATTGGTTGAACTGAGATGTTAATTTGCATAGTGTTGAAAGTATCTACTGCTCGAACTCGTTCCCTATCGAACTAAGTGTATTTTGTATCTGCAACATATTTTCTAGTGTTTAATTCTTTCATGAAAAATTCTTCGTCAAAAAATACCGAATTGCTTAGAGACACAATGCATGTAGTTATTTGAACTCTTTTTGATATTCTACGTATTTTTTATTTGATTTGAGAGAGGAAAATATGTGAAATTGATGATTAAGAACACCGATATCCTCAAGTAGTAGAGTTGTGCTAATACACCCAATAAATAGATATAAGTAATTTTGTGTAGTGAACTCATACCTTACGCGCTAAATTTAACACCTTTGGGTAAAATGACCTTGTGTTCTTGTTTTTCCGAATTTTTTCCTTTTTTATATCCTAATTATACCTTACTGCTAAATTTTTTAGTTGTTAATCATAAATTTCAATTAATTGAAAATGAAAGCTTAGTATAACTTTTCATATCTATTATTAACATTTGGTATATAATAGCATAATATATGAGGGATAATTCATCCGCAAAAAATAATCATGTTCCTATTTGTTTTGTTGTTATCTGTATCGGGATGGAGAGTATTATGTCCTTTCGTACTCACAAATAATCTATATGAGAGGAGTTAAGATTGGTCGGAGTTTTTTATCGCCAATAAAAGAACCCAATCGACGTATTTTTTTTTTAATGTGATATCCTTTACCTTCTTTTTGTTTTTGAGGATTCTGAGACACTACTTGAAGGAAACTTGGAACTCCTTTTGGATTCCTTGTTGTTCTCTCATATCACACGGACATTCAGAGATCTGATAACACATTGCGTACTAATCTCTACATTAGAGAAGTTCACATTAATTTTGAAACAACAATCAATCTTATAAATGTTCTATAAATATATCTAACCCACACTTAACTCTTACTAATTCATGTGAGGACTCAACTAGTCCCAGAGCCTACTATCACTCTCATGTCCTCTTAGAAGTCGTGATCCTCCCTCCCACCCAACCACCACGGCCGCAGAGTGGGAGATTTTGAATGGAATAAAGGCGTACAGAAATAAGTATATGAATATCTATAGAGGGAAGAGAATAAAATTATTCATCTTGCTGGCTTCTCATAGAGACAGATAAGGCATGAGAGAGGTTCAAGTTCTAAAAGAAGTTTGACCAAGGGGTACAGATTGGGGGTGGCTGGGGTCTTCTTGAGGAGCAGACCAACGTCAAGCCTTCCTCAAGAGGCTAGACACAGACGTGTCAACCTCTCCTACCAACAAGCCAGGGTCAAAACCTTTTAAGGCCAAAACAGGGACTGTAGACGTCCCGGAACGCCCCGAGGAGGGACGAGTCCCATTCTGGTTCTTTGGGCTACACTACAAGTTCGGACTCTCAATTGTCACGTTTTAATATGATCCGCCAGCAGGGTTGTATACAATAAGACAAAATATTAAATAACTTTAACATATTTATAATGATTTTTTTTTTAATTTATAAAGTCTCGTGCATAGCATGGTTGTGACAACCCTCACCTCTGATTACTGCTAAACTGTGACTGAATATGATAAGTAACTGATTAGGATGAAATCCTAAATTGATTGCATACGTATGTTGTTTGATTGCATTTCTATCTGTTTATCAATTGATTGATCTGTTCGTGTTTTAAGTTTTGAACTGCAAATTGAAGGCTTTATCGGCGACCGAATCAAAAATTGATTAGTGTTTTATGCTAATTAGAATTTATGTGATTTTATGATAGGTTTAATTTAAATTTGATTTGGAACGATTAAATTAGATTAAATAATGTTAAATTATATTAGTTCAAGTTTATTACAATTTTGCCATTGAGTGGCCACTTCCTATACACTTGTTTGGGACTTAATTAGTACATTCCATACATTATTTCATCATTCTTCTTGAGACCAAAACCGTGAGCAAGAGAGGAAGAGTAGGACAGCTTTGGTTTCAACAAGAATTGCTTGGAGAATTAGAAGAATTGAAGAATATATTGCATAATTGAGCTTTTAAACTTGAAATTAAGGACCTAAGGTAGGATATTTATCCTTTAGTTTATGAATTCAAGTTGGTTCTTGCATGGTTCATGAGTCATTAGTGATCTAAGTCAAGAATTGGTTTAAAGAGTTGATTTGAGTAGCTAAATCATGCAAGCATATACACATTGTTGAGTTTTGAGGTTGATTTCATGGAAATCCTCACATGCATGTCTATATTCTAGCTATGGTCCATGAATTCATCATGTTTTTGAGTGAATTGACTCATTTGATCAAGTATTTGAAGCTTTGATTTCAATTGAACACTTGCATGTTACATATACATTATGTTCATGAAGTTTTGTTTGGAATTGTGTTCAATTGGCTTACCTTTGAGCTTGATTTTACAAAATTGATCTTCAAAACATGTTATATTGTTGGTTTTCAAGTGTTTTCCAGAAAATGGCCCAAAATGTTGAGTTTTGATGTGTTGAATGCTTGGTTTGAGCTTGGGAGGCAAATCTGGAAATTCCAGATTTTGGCTTCCACGCTCGAGCGAATGATTCCATGCTCGAGCGACCATCTTTTGTTCAGAGCTCCACTCGAGCGTAGATTGCAAGCTCTTAGGTTTTTGGTGCATGCAGACGCACGCCCGAGCGAGAGAACCTACGCTCGAGCGAGGACTGTGTCTCACGCTCGAGCGAGCGTCGAGCAGGCGTCGAGCGGAGATTTTCAACATCCAACACTTTTTGCATTTTTATAGACCGCTCGAGCGAGGAAGTCCACGCTCGAGTGAACCCACTGTTTTGACAAGCTCGCTCGAGCGAAGAAAGCCACGCTCGAGCAAGACCCCTGTTTTCTGAAAATTTTGAAAAGTGTTTTAAAGTGCATCTTTGCATCCCCATTCCATCCTAGGCATTCATAGGCCTAGTTTAAGGCATCTTAATGAAGATATTGATATAGAACCACACCGAGTCAAGATAGGGACTAAGTTGTTGATTCCCAAGTGTGTAACTTAGTGTGTGTTCGTTCTGTAACTATGTAGGGTTGGCATCCGAGGACGTTCATTAGCTGCATATAGCCCAGTGCTCTGTGAGTAACAATGTTGTAAAGATATGTTCAAATATGAATTTTTTCTGAATGATCAACTGTTCTGTTTACTGAAACGTTATTGTTTAATGAATGAATGTTGTCTTATTTGTAAACTGTATTCGTGGCATCCTTAGCAACTTACTGTTACTGTGATGTTACTGCTACTGTCACAGAGATCTCTGTCGGTTCCTAAGTTTGGAACCACTACTGTTACTGTTATGATGTCCATCAACTGACTATTCGGTTTGTTAAGACCTACTGTACTGTTTTGCTATT
>NW_021032607.1:834606-846482 GCF_004153795.1 Camellia sinensis | reverse complement strand
AAGCCCAAATGAACAAAACGGGATTTCTCCCGGGACGTTCGGGGACGTCTACAACACCTGAGTTCCTAGGGTTGACCCTTCTCTTGCTGTTTTGTTCTAGGTGCATTCTGAAATAAAGGGTTGACACCACTGGTTCCATGGGTCGACCCTTGTCCTCTGCACATATTAGTGTCTCAGCTTTTCTTCCTGAAGGGTCGAACCCTGTGAGTAAATTTCCAGATTTTTGATTCCGTTTTGGGCCCTACTTTTGGGGGTTTTGACTTATTCTTTTCATTGACCTTGGGGCTATTATTCTATTATTACCTTGCTACTATAAATAGGCTTCAAACACTTGTTCGTTTCACTTTTCCTCCTCTTTTCTCTTTCTACATCGTGAGGTCCTCTTCTCTCTCTCAAAACTTAAACTTTTTTCACTTAGATATTTAGATTTACTCGCCTAGAGTGATCTTTTCACTTTGGTCCTTTGAGAAAGATTGTAGATCTCGTCAAGGACTTCCCTTTGGTCCGAATAGTTTGTGGTATCGTCGTTGGTGATTTTTGGGTTGTCTTCTCTTCACTTCAAGAGGTAGGGGTTTCTAGTTCTCATTTAATACTCTCATTTATAGATAGATTTGTGGTATTTTCTTATTATAAGTACAAAATTTATATTTTTTAGCATATTGTGATAAATCATGGTATTGAGGGTTTAGGGTTTGAAATGTTGGGGTTCACTTGTTGGGTTATGATTATGGGCTTATGAACTTGGGTGTATAATTAATAGAAGAGTTGAAAAAAAAATTGTTTGGGTGAAAAACTTTAATCTCTCTTAAAACCCTAGTTTGGTACATGAAGACGATTGATGGTTTTGCCTAAAGTGAAAGTAAAATCATGAAATTGAAGTGTTAAATTGCACATATACAAGTTTAATTGAATTTTGGGAGTGTTTGGAATTTATGTAAAAATTGCGATTGAACTCTTATTGTTGATCTTTTAAACTATGTTATAATATGAAACCAAATTTAGGTAAATGAATTGTTAATGGTATGGATGATATGAGATTTGTGATAAAATGATGAAGTGAATATTTAAGAATTTCATTGTGTTATGTTGAATTACATTGAGTTATGTTAAATTGTGTGAAGTCTAAGTTGGGTTAAGATGAGTGTGAGTAATGATAAATGGGAGATTGTGAAATATGACAGTGTTACATGAAGGAATTGTATCAAAGAAATTAATGTTGGAGGTTTAATTTATAGCCTCGTGTAGTAATTGATAATCAATGTGTTGTGAAAATTGAATTTGAAGACTTGATAATAATATGAAAGAGTAAAGAAATAGTTAGAACCCAAGAATTGTGAACACTTTAAAGATGAACCTTTATGCCTCTATGGATGTGCTGTTATATTTTTGTAAGGAAAACGGTGGATGACTTGATGGATAATAGAAAAGGTGGTGGAACATAATGTGTACTTGTTATGTAAATGGAATTTTATCATATAGTGGATGTGTTTTACGAGAATAATGGAACAAATGTGTTACGGGAATAATGGATGATGTGTCAGCTTTGCCCACTAATCACAATGACGATTGACTCGAGAAAATTTATGGAATGTAATTTCGTTTCGGGGTTCCTTTCCCGCCGTATTTTGAGCCGACAAAGTGTAGTGCTTAAAAGAGGTTCTGGCTTCCTTCCGGAGTAGCGCCTAGTAAAACGTGTGGTATGTTGGGATATGTTGTGGTTCTGCGTTCTTTCTAGCTTGTTACCGGTAAAGCGTGAGGTTCCGCATTCCTTCTGGCTTGTGATCGATAAAGCGTGAGGTTTCGTATTCCTTCCAGCTTGTAACCGGTAAAGCATGTGACTCGTGGAGATGACTTGTTAATGGATCCAGTATTTGATATGACATTAATTGAAAGAATAGAAAATGAAATGGTAATTGGATTAGAGGTTGGTGATGATGAACTCACTGGATTGCTTGTGACTATAAGGGAAGATTATGAGTTTTGTTTTGTAAATAATTGAGAAATTGAATTAAAAAGGGATTTGTTATTCTTGTGTTATGTTTGAACTCTAATTAATAATGTAAACATTAATGTGATGTAATTGTTAGACAAGTGGAAGTTAAGTGTATGAGGATTGTCTTTTGAATATAAAGGAAATTTGGATTTTGGTGTTATGTAGTTATAGTAATTGGAAATAGTATAAGGGAAAAACGGAAATGAAACAAGGAATAGTAAAATGGAAATGAAATGAGTAATAATTTGGAATCGGGTTAATAAATTTAAGATGATGTTCTTTCTTAAGTGTATTTGTTTTCAAAAAGAATTTATGATTTCCTAATGATGAGAAACAACATTTATGGCAAGGAGTTTTCTTAAGTGTTCAAATGAAATTTTTTAAAAAAAGATACTCTACGTATAATATTTTGAACTTACAAAACGTCACCTTACTATATGGTATCACCCTACATGCATGATCATTTCTATCTATGTGATAGTTATTACATTAAAACTACGAGATTTCCTACTAGGCATTAGTGCTCACCCCTCGTTGTTTTATTTTTTTCAGGAAGGGAAATTTAGATTCATTGGTTAAATAGTTATGGAGTCCATGTATCTCTTGTGTGTAATCTCATAGTGGATGTGAAGGAAATGAATTTTGTACATTGATGTTTGTAATTATTTATTTGTAACTAGGGTTGCAAACGAACCGAGCCGAGTCAAGCTTTGTTGAGCTCGAGCACGATTCGTTTACTTATCGAGCTCGTTTATTGAGCTCGAGCTCGGCTGGATAAGGAACTAGGCTCGAGCTCGGCTCGGCTCGTTAATTTTAATGAAACTCGAGCTCGGCTCAGCTCAATAATTTTTTTTAATATTATTTTAATTATTTAAAATATAATTATTTAATATATTATTATTTAAATATAATATTTAAATAAAAATATATGTATTTATATTATTATTTATATTTATGATATGTTTTATATATATTTATATATAAGATAAAATATTTATTATATAAATTTAAATAAAGATAAAACGAACCGAGCTTATGCGAGCTCGTCTCTCGGCTCGTTTATTAAATGAGCCTAAATATCCGAGCTCGAGCTCGGCTCGTTTACTAACGAGCCGAGTCGAGCCCTTAACAGGCCGAGCCGAGCTTGTTCTTGGAAACAAGCCCTTTCGTTCATTTGCAGCCCTATTTGTAACTCTGTAGCGAAAGCTTGGCATATATTATTGTTACTGTTGTATTCATTGAGAGAGAGAACAAGTATTATTATGTTTTTATTACTCAAGGATAATAGATATATATGTAAAAAAAAAAAATGGACCTAAATTAAAGATTTTGGTAATGTTTTCGAGTAATTAAAAATTTGGGGTGTGACAAATTAACTCATGAATTTACCTTTTATATCAATAACTCATGCCAATTAAACTATCTCAATTACTTAATAAACCAAAATTTTATAGATATTGAATTTACATTTGGTTTGTTGAATTTACTTTCTTGCTTAAATTGGTAAAATTTTGAATTCCATGGAAATTGAATACATTTGTACCAATTCAATAAAACCAAAATTTTAATTGAGATAGGGGGTGGGAGTGAGAGGGAATCATTCCATTAATCTAAAAACACAAGGGCTGAACTGGTGGTGTATGATAAGATTGCAAATATACATTAAATATTGAGGAAAAAAACAAAGGTTTCACATTGTTTTCCTATGTATTTTGTTAGTTTCTTTAGACCAAAAATCAAATCATCTGATTCAAGTAATCAATCAAAACCACACACATATTAATATAAAATTCTAAACCTGCAAATATCAATAATATAAAATTTAATCTAAAGATACACTGTTTTATGTCAATATTAATAACTAGCCAATCAATAATACCAAAAACAAAATGATATTAGATTCCACAATAAACATAGTTAAATCATTACACTATGAAAAAAAATAGAATTTGAAAGTAGACTAACAAATAGAAGGCTTCTCTGTTAAACTGAGATCTAAGTACCGAAAAATGGAATATTGTAATAAATTTTAAAGAGAGAAGTAGAACCTCATGAGGAATGAACAAATGTAGTCAAATTGAAGACAAAGAAAGAGAGAGAGAGAGAGAGAGAGAGAGAGAGAGAGAGAGAGAGAGAGCTAACCTATTGAGCATTGAGAAACTGATGATTAAGGTTAAGAAAATCCTCTCCTCCAATCTGTTATCGCGATGTCGCCGATTTGGACCCACTGATCTAAGGATAACCCGTGCCTGAAGGCATTGCAAACTTCATTATTTTTTTGATACCACATGTGCTACGAAATTCAATTATAATGAATAAATTCAAAATGATAATATCACTCAAATTTAAAACTTCACATAGAAAGAGGAACAAAAGATATAAAGAAAACTAAAATAAATAACTAATCAATTTCAAATCTTTTATTTCCTAATGAATTTATCATGAATGTAGACTTCCCACATTATTCACATAATTGGGGTGGTGCCTTCAAGAGTTCCCACCTCATTCTCTAACATATTTTCAAAATCATCCTTGTTAAAGGAATAGTTCAAATCAATCTAATAAAACATCAAATATCAATAGGAATAGTTCAAATCCTTCTAACTTTTTCATAGTTTCAACTAACTACTTATAAATAGATGAAATAAAACTAACCCAAGTTACTTTGAAGACTAACCTTATTGTTGATACCAGAATATCATGGATGATACTACAAACCCAAGCTATTTTCACAACCAGCTGTGTTGAAATGTTAGAGGTCCTGAAAAAAGAAATGAATTCAGAAACAAACCATGAAAATAGTGCATCAAAATACGCTGGTCTTATTAATCAAGAAACATAAAATTCATAACCATGATCAAATGAGAGGGAGGGGGAAAGGGAACTAAAGTCAAGTATATAAAAATTAAGAGGCAACAATACTATAACATCTTCCTCCTTCAACCCACTAATAAATTATTCTTTTTCAATGTAACTCTAACATCCTACACAATAGATACTAAATTTACACAAAAATCCATGTCAAGCATATGTGACTTCCACCAAAATATGCAAAGATACTAAATTAAATTGTTGCAATTAAATTTAGTAAATTTTCAAGGGCACTTTACAGTCCACACTCAATAACTATCCATAAGGTCCAATCTTTTACATTGATAAGAGACTTTACAAAAATATTAGAAATCCATTGAAATACATATCAGTAGGAAGCTCTACAAAAGTGGTTAACATCAAGGATATACTTTATAAAATATTTGTCAGCTTCGCAAGATGTATGCCATCTAATGTCTTCAAACTTGTTCTTTTACAAAAAGTACTTGGACGCCTCTAAAGCGCTTGGACGCCTTCAAACTTGTTCTCCATTATATTCTGAAATGTCTATATATCAACTTTTGTGTACTTTTTCCAGTAAGGAGCATGCACAATAATCTAATATTTAAAAAACAATAACATTATCATATTGAAACAATACGAAAAAATAGATGTTGAAATAATATGGAGTAAGGATACCTTATTACAAATCCATTGGAGTAATGTAGTCTTATATATCCTCTTGAGCTCCATAGCTTTTTCAACCCAATCCTACAAAAGTTTGACCTGATCATAATTTAAACAAAATTTAATTAAAATACACTTTACATTTATTTCATTTTTTCATCATTTGTATTCTTTTTTAAATTTTAGTTACTTCCCTCTTCTAATTGGGAAATTTTATGTATCTTTGTAAAAGATCCTGTATAATTTTTTCTAGTGTATTGTTTTTTAAGGATGCATAATTTAGTTTGGAAATTACTAATTGTTGGAAAATGACTTTGTGAAACCTTATTTTTGCTAACTTTGAGCATTAATTCAGGTAGGACCTAAGCGTTATTTTTGACATTTCTAAATGAGTTCATGTTTAATGCTGTGTAGTGAATAACATCATGTATTTGGTTACTCAAAACCATTTCCGGATGAATGAGAATTCAAATCGCATTTTCGGGTTCGTGGATATGGCTTTAGGTGGGTTTCCTACACATTTGTGAAATGTGCTTGTCCCACATTGGAAAGGCTTAAGGATTTATATGGGTATATAAACTCTAGCTTGGGATACGTGGGATGGGCCCCAAAGGGTACCTAAGTTTGTGAAAGGGTGAGGTTATGGGTAAAGTGGGCTAGACTCATTGGACCCAAAACAAAAAACACACGCACACGCCGTCGCCAGCGGTCGGTTGGGCTTGGGCTTGAGCACGGATGCGAGATTAGGTTAGGCTTGTCTAATCAAATACTTATCTTTTGGGGCCAAAAATATTTGTATTTTATTTATTTATTTTTTAATTTTGGTTTCAAAATTCAAAATAAATTGGTCTAGATTTTTTCCTCCACCCAAACAGGTTTAAAACTCCACCCGAATAGGTTCATACCTATTGAAATTCAAACTGAACAGATATGTTTCTGTCCAAAAAGGTTTCCTGCTTGTTGAATCTATCCGAACAGGTTTCTATCTGTTGAAACTTGTTCTGAAAAGCCACTAATTTTCCTATAAATAGCCTGTCATTCCAGCAATTCTTGGGATCAAAATTTTCCTAACATTTCTTCATTTCTTCTTTTGTTCGTCCTCTTATGCTCTTGCATCTGTCTAGCATTTAGTTTCTAAGAAGAAAAAGATAGAGTTACAACATTGTTTGGTTCGCCAGACTTGATTTTGTAGTGCTACAAATCAAGTAGCAGTCGTTGCATCTTGGGAAGTAGATGTCGTTAAATCTCGAAGCACCGGAGTGAGGGCGAAATCTACTATAAGGAAATTGTGTCCAACACAAGCCTCGACTTATATTTTCTGTAAGCATTAAATTCAAATTTTAATTTATTAAATTATTTTTTGGATTATTTATTTTTATTTTGTTGTTTATTTTATTTAGTCGGTTAATTTACACACACACACACACACACATCTCCACTGTGGGAATAACAATCTTAAAGTAGATTTCTGTTTTTTTATTTGTGTGTTAGACAGACGAATATTTTGTTTCGAGAAATTAAATAGTAGTCATATACTGTTTAAATTCTTAAATAGTAGTATTATACTGCTTAATAATTTCTTTGATAACATTGTAGTCATATATTGTTTATCATTGAAATTTTGTTACAAAATATTGTTCTGTATATTTTGTGTGTAAATTCTATTATGTATAATTTTGCGATTGGTGCATTATTATTTCGTCAGAAATATAACTATTGAAACAAATAGTATTGAGACTATTCTTACTCTGACCCCCACTCCAATTGTGCCAGTGATGACTCCGGTAATACCGCTAAATCATGGGGTGAAGCCAGGAAAATTCAATGGAAATGATTTTAAAAGATAAGAACAAAAAATGATGTTTTATCTTACGACATTAAATTTGGCTCGCTTCACTCATAAAAAAGCTCCGGTACTGAACGAGGGAGAAATTGACCGGCAAGTGGTTGTAACAGTCGATGCATGGAAACATAGTGATTTTCTGTGTCGGAATTATATCCTCAATGGGTTGGACAATACACTGTACAATGTGTATAGTGTCAAAAGCACTGCAAAAGAACTGTGGGAATCTCTAGATCATAAGTATAAGAAAGAGGATGCTACTACAAAGAAATTCGTTGTTGGCCATTTTCTATATTTTAAAATGATAGATTCCAAGACGGTTATTAGTCAAGTTCAAAGACTCTAATTAATTCTCTATGACATACATGCGAAAATGATGGCTCTCAGTGAATCTTTCCAAGTAGCAGCAATCATTAAAAAATTGCCACCATCCTGGAAAGAATTCAAGAATTATCTAAAGCATAAGCTCAAGGAGATGAAATTGAAGGAACCAATAGTGTGGCTCAAAATTGAGGACGACAACCGTGGTTCCAACAAGAAGTCAGGAAACCATATCATGCAAGCTAAAGCAAATGTTGTAGAACATGGACAATGGTCAAAATTCAACAAGAAGAAGCGGAAGCATGATGGCAATGGTCCCAAACAAGGATCTATTAGTAAGATCAACAAAGGGATTAACAACGGGTTCAACAAGAGGTTCAAAAGCAAGTGTTTTGTGTGTGGCAAAGATGGACATCACACTAAGGATTGTCACATTCGCAAGGACGGAGGGAGTTCAAGCAAAAAGCCAGCACAAGCCAACATAGCCGAGGATTTTTATCTTTCCGATAGAGTAGCAAATCAATCTTGCTGCAATAGTTTCTATAGCGATCCTGGTTTTCCCTTCATTGTTTAATTGTATTCCGGGCTCGGGTCAGTGGATGTTGGTTGTTGTCTTATTCTCGTTTTCATCCTTCACTCTTTTTATTTGAGTCTTGGGTTGTATTGGGCAGGTTTGAAACAGGTTGGTTGTGTTTGGAAACCAAGAGTTGATGCCCAGATTTTATCCTTCACGCTTGAGCGGGGCTTTTGACGCTCGAGCAGGCCCTTTGCTTTTGTTCCTCCGCTCGAGCGGGGAGTTTGACGCTCGAGCGGGATTATTCAACCCTCAGTACTTTTCTCTATAGGCCATTGGATGCTCGAGCGTCCACTTTCACGCTAGAGCGGGGACCTTCGTTTGCAGAACTTCTAGAAGTGTGCATCCGGCGCTCGAGCAGTGCTTTTGACGCTCGAGCGGGAGTCTGTGTTTGACGCTCGAGCGGGGCGTTCCACGCTCGAGCGGACTGTGTAGTATATCAGTCCGAGATGAAGCATTTTGAACCACTTTTTCGACTTTCTCTCTCTCTCTCTAGCTTTTCAAAAACCTTATTTGAGAGCTCCTCTCTCTAGAATACACCTTCTTTCTACGAAATCATCTAGCTCTAGTGATCTTCATCCTTAGTCCCTTTGTAAAAAGTGTGGAGCTTGGCGTGGCCTTCGTTTTGATCCAAAAAATTTGGTGTTTGGAGCATCTTGAGTTTTCTTCTTCTTCTCATTTGAGCTCCGAAATTTGAGGTAGGGATAACTACTCATATTTATGGTCTTTGACATAAACTTGTGGTCATTTTGATTTAATGTTGAAGTTGAGAAATTTTGGGTGTTAAGGTTTCAAAATGTATAAAGAAGGGTTTTGTTCTTTTAACCCATACATGTGTATTTTGGGTCTTAAAATAAGGTTATTGATGTTTATTGATGATATTTGGACATTTGGGTCAATGTTGAGAAAAGGGGAAGAAAAATCCTAATTTATTGTGATGAATAAATTGGTATAATTAATTTGGGAAAGTTATGAAAATATGAAATTGAGTTAGAAATAATGGAATTGGGTAATTGTGAGATTTAATGGTGGAGTTGGATTGATTAATCACTCACCTTTGAAATTATAGATAATTTATCTGTTTGATAATTTATTATCTATTTAGAAATAATTATTTAGGGCTATCGGTGGAGGATAGTCTTGATTGTTGTAGATACTACATGATGATTAGGTGAATTAAAACTAATCAATTGAGTATGTCATTGAATATGACAGATGAAATAAGTGTTTAAATATATTGTATATGTATATTGTTTGGGAGGAGATAGGGGATGTACTCCATGGTTTGGGAGGAGATAGGGGATGTACTCCTAAACCGAATTTGGGAGGAGATAGGAGATGGACTCCAGTGATAACTAAGTTGGCCAGAGTGTCCAGGGTGAAAGTCCCGAAATCCTAATTGCGTTTGTATAACGTAGATAAATTGAAGTATTGAAGTGTTAATAATATGAGTTGTAGTCTCATTTGAATTGAAGTGTTGAAGTGTTAATTATGTGAGTTGTAGTCACATGTTAATTGATTATAATCGAAGTATTCTTGATATGAGTTGTAGTCTCATTTGAACTGTCTCGATGAATAGAGAACCATATCTATAAATTGGTTTGGATAATGAAATGGAAAGAGATGTATATTTGTTTATATGAGTTAAACATTTATCATATGCCAATGTTTTAGTTATTGCTCATATTATGTTTAGCATATCTCTACTGGGCGTTGGCTCACCTTATATGGGACATCATTTTTAGGTTTAGGTGTTATGCTGCCCCCAAGGTCTTAGCTGGGATGGTTTTGGGAGTTGAAGACTCTTTTAGTTGTTCTATTATTTTGGTGATACATGTAAATTGAAGCCAAGGGCTTATTTGTGTGGAGAGTTAGAACTCTTCTTTTGTTGTAACCAAGTGTTGACTTGGAAAGTTGTAAGCCTACAGGGCATTTACTTTTGTTGTCAACATGTATTACTCTTTGTAAGAATACTCTGATGAATGGAAATATGTTTTATCCTCTTGTCTATGTATATCATGAATGTTGGGTTTATATGTATTATTTTGATGGCGTTACAACTTGGTATCAGAGTGTACCGGGTTTGAATAATTGGGTACGTGGGAAGTGGTTAGTACCACAATGGCTTTGTCTCGCTTGTTAGAGACTTATGTATGATGTTATGTACTTATGTGATAACATGTGTAGACACCCCATTTTTGACCGACCTTAAGACTCAGACGTCACCAATTGAGCGCTTGGTGATGTTGCATGATGTGCTCGTTCAGAAGTTTCGGAGTTGCGGCCGTGAGCCCTGCCTCCGGACTCCCGAACCCTTTTCTGTGCCTTGTCTCGGTTTGCGAACCAGACTCGGTTTTCTCTGTTTCTTTTCCTGAGGGGAGGGAGAGGTCCTGTAGACCATCTCTCAATGTCCGTAGGCTACATTTGGTGGCCGTAGGCCATTTTGCCCATTTCGGAGTCCGGTTCCCGGTTTTCGGAGCCGTCAGGCCGTGTGCCTCGGTTCGGGACCACCTAACCATCTCCGTTTGCTCTGATTTTTGGCATACATCCTATTTCATCCATTTTGAGGGACACTGAGGGCTGAGAAACCCACTTCGAGGTCAAATACAATTTTCGGTGCTTAACAGCCCATTTCCGGGACCCCGAACTGCGTGTTTTGGCTCCGGAACATTCGTTTTGCAACGGTTTTCGCTCATTTTTGGCAGGTACCTCTGTTTTATCACAAGGAAGGTCACTGAAGGGTGGGAGGCCAGCAATTGTTGCAGCAACCAGAGGTCATTATCATCCCATCATTCGCCTTTGTTGACTGAAAGACAAATATCTAGCACTTCTTGAATCATTCCAATATTATGCTCTTAATGGCTTTTTGGTTCTTCTTCTTTTCCTCTGGAACTCTTTCCTTTACCACATTCAACAGGGTTTCTAAAATCAAGTCTTAGTTCATCCCTTTTTCTTTCAGTTTTCTCATCAAACGTTTTGTCACCACTTGACCAACGGTGACTGTAATTCTTCGGTTCCCACCATTCCATTTGCACATTTCCAAGATCTAATTCTTCAAAGAAATAAAGATTAGCCAAGTCTTCCTCTAGGTCGGCCAAATCATCCAACCCCTGCTCAAGTAAATCCTCTCTAACAACATTGATAGAAAATGAGTCAGGCAAATCAACCTCAAGCTTTAGTTAACCACTAGGAGCAATATACCGGCTAGGATCATACTTTTTCTCTGATAGTTTGCCATCCTCAAGCATAGGTACTACCACCATAGGGTTTTTAGGTTTTGGCTGGGTTTCAGGTGAATCTATCATGCATAAATCAGTGCTTTCTGGAATAATCACCTTAAGTTGAGGTAGATAGGATAGTGTGATGTGTATGTTGGGGTTGAAGGTGGGTGGTTTTGAATGGATTAAGTTGAGGTAGGGAGGTGGTACTCAGTCATGGAATGGTAGTAGGTTGGTGGTGAGGGTCTTTGTAGTGGAGCTATGATCTTGTGGTCAGTGAGATCTTGAATCTCATGGCAGAGGCGGATGCAGCGATCAGTTTCATGACTGTGCTGTTGATGGAAGGCATAATACTTAGCGGAGTACATTGTGAGTGTTTACGCTTTAGCATACTGCATGTGTGCTAATGTTGCCATGAAAGCATGCTTA
>NW_021032607.1:786710-833126 GCF_004153795.1 Camellia sinensis | reverse complement strand
TGTTTTTGAAAATGGTTTGCTACCCGCAGGTAGGTTTGAAACATTTGATGATTCATTTCCAATTCAGATACCCAACTTCACCCACAGGCATTCAGGCAAGATAATATCACAATAGCACATAGCCTCATGTAAGCAGCTATCATGGCATTCACATCCACCATGCAAGGATGCTAAAGCATAAAGCTTACCGAGTACTCCAAGCCAAAAACAGAAACTACATTAAAAATCAATGCATGATCCTAGTAATACAAAAATGCTTAATGCAACACATACAAAATGCAACTATAGTAGGCTCGGCTATTCTAAGATGGCATATGAATGCTACAACTAACATTATTCAACTTGGAATTGAAAATACAATGCAGTTAGTATGATGCGCCGAGCCTGGTGCATGCAAAACAGATGAATGATGCAAACATGCTGTCATACTGTATGCTAATTGAAAATATGCCCTAATCTAACCATCAAAAGCGGATAAATAAAAGGGAGAAGACGTGGGGTTGGAAGACATACATCACACTCACCACACTTATTATAGTTGTGCCCTCACTCGAGGTCCAAGTAAATAATACAGTCCAAATATTACAGTCCCGAAAATATTAACAGATTCTTAATTAATTAATGAATTAATAAAAAAACAAGTAAAACTGACGTGCAAGCCAGGGACTGCTTGCTTCTGATGGATGATGCATGTCCGGATTGTCTTGCGCGGAATCCACCGAATGCCCGATTAGCCTCTGTTTACACCTGTTCTTAAATGCGTGCCAAGTTTCCAAAAAGTTGCTGATCCTCGTTTTGCTGCAACAGAGAGCAGAAAAGGCAAAGCAATGAATTTGCACAAATATATGCATCGTTCGATCTCGTGCCACCAATCACGCATACCGAGCATATGGCCGAGGAGTCGAAATGCACAACTCAATATAGGATGAATGCAATGAAACTATAGCTAAAACCTAACTCCATCATGGTAATTGGAGTGTCGGTGACTGGGATTGAGACACATTCCGTCACTCGGATACGAAATTGTACCTCGTTTCCCGCGCCGGGCTAATCCTATTCCGAGCACATGCAATATGCATGATATGCATGAAATGCAACTAAGATGCAATCCTATAATACACAATGCTATGAAAATGAGATGCCTCGAAATGCGTGCACGCGGCATGCAAACCGAGGCGATGATATGTGTCTCAAAATACGTTGCAGCGGGCAGCAAACTGAGGCGATGATATGTGTCTCGAAATGCGTACACGCGGGCACGCAAACCGAGGTGATGATATGATGTGATGAAAATGAGATGCTCGAAAATGCGTGCACACGGGCCGCAAACCGAGCGATGATAAAATGCGATGAAATGACATGAAAATGACAAATGGGCTTATACCAACATGAATGAGCCTCAGCCACACTCACATAGGATGCCGGCGGAATAAAAATGAGGTGCCTCGAAATGCGTGCACACGGGCACGCAAACCGGGGCGATGAATAAATGCGATGAAATGACATGAAAATGACAAATGGGATTATACCAACATGAATGAGCCTCAGCCACACTCACCATAGGATGCCGGCGGATAAAAATGAGTGCCTCGAAATGCGTCGCACGGCACGCAAACCGAGGCGATGAATAAAATGCGATGAATGACATGAAAATGACAAATGGGTTTATACACAACATGAATGAGCCTCAGCCACACTCACATAGGATGCCGGCGGATAAAAATGAGTGCCTCGAAATGCGTGCACACGGGCACGCAAACGAGGCAATGATAAAATGTGATGAAACATGGCAAAATGATATGCAAGCATGCTAATGGAATTTCAGCAACAAAATATGGGGAAAACAGTCCCGAATGAAGCGAAATGACATGAAATGCAAGGAAATGGTCCCGAAATACGAATTTAGGCACCCGAAATGGCTATAGCTATGCAATGCGTGCACAATATGGACATGGAATGTAAAAGACAGAGCAAGCAGCCCAAAATTAGCATTTTACTAGTTTATAGCATGGCCAAACAGTGGACAAAAAACAGGGCAAAACAAGCATGCAAAATGGGGATAAACATGAGATTAAGAAGTAAACTCATAGTACTGTCCTCGAACAGGTTCGGGCCCTTCTACAATATTGAAGAGGGGCCAAAAATATGCACATTTACAAACTGGAAAATCTCAAAAACAAACATAGATATGGCTAAGCTTTATGAAGAAAACGGGCCAAAAGATGGCCAAAGAGGCAAGTGGTATATACAATGCCAAACTGAAAAATTCCCTTCTACAACATTGAAGAGGGACCAAAAATAAGCTATTTCCAGAACTGTAAAATGGCCAAAACAGTATAAAAAATGCTAGAAATGCAATGCAAAATAAGCTCAAAAGAGGCTATAACATGAGTATGCAAAATATTCCACAAATGGCCAAAAGACCCTTAATGAAACATGTTAAGAATGTCAAATAAGACTATCTCTGCCTGCAAATCGTCAAATGAGAAGCATAATGGGCTTCCAAGCATGCAAGAAACGTTATTTAAGGAGGACATTGAAGCAAGTGCAACATGGAGGGCTAAACAGGTGAGCCCTTAATGAGACATGAAAATAGCTCAAAATATGATCTTTCCAGTTTTGGTCGGGCTCAAATGTACAAGAAAAGAAAGGCTAAGAAATGTTGCAAAAAATGAGCTCAAAAAGAGGAAAGGGACTTACCTTGAAGATCAATTCTTTTGTTGCTTCTTGGGCACTTTGTTGCCTCTTAGCTTCTGGAATTCCTCTCCCTTGCTCTTGGAATGGAGTGGTGGTGGTAGAGCTTGGTGTTGTAGTGTAAATGGTGGCTGTAGTACTTGAAAGAGCATGAAATGTTTTGTTCCAATTCGGACGACCCGGTCTATACTTGTATGCTGTGTGCATCACATAGTAACCTAGGCTAATAACCGGAATAAGAATTCACAATGTTTTCAAAAATTGATATCGTGGTTAGTAGAGGCCGGTCTATGACCGGGCGAGCGGGGGTGCTCACGAAGTGACCTTCCCCAATCGTACCCGAGTTCCCGAGCCGAGGCAACTTTGGTGATGACGGACGCGTGGCCTTTTGGCACCGAGTCAGGGTTTCCTAAATTTCCCAAAATAAAATATTTAGGTGGCGACTCTGTATCTGGCAAAGCAGTCCATGTTTGGCACTTCTTTCAAAAATCTGTTTTCTCAAAACGATTTGCCGGATTTGGACTCTTTGGTTCAGACTTAGAACCGTGACTACGACAAAGTCGAGTCCGAGCTGTAGCGAGGTCCCCCGCGGGCTTGTTACAACATGCTTACGTGACTATTTGGGTATGGGATTTAGTTTCTAGGATGTTGATTGGATCCTTGGGTTTCTGGGAGTCCTGTTAAAAAGGCACTTGATTACTGCTGTTTCTAACTGGAACTCTAGCAACGCCTCGGGACTATCATTATCCGGAAATGAATTTCGTAAGTGCTTATGTGATTATGTGCTTACGTGGAGTGAATTATAGTTGTCCATTGCATTAGGACGTGAGTGAAATAGCTTCGGCACATTTGTGAATGTGCTAATGTCTTCGTTACCTTTATTAGGATGTCAGGACGAGGACGTGGTGGTAGGCAAGGTAGGCCTAGGAGGCAGGAGACGCCTATACCGGATGAGATTCCGGTGAGCAGGAGGGTGTTGGTCAGGCCAATGTAGCCGAGCCAGTAGGTCAGCAGGCCATGGACGCCTTAGCCCGCGAGGTGGCAGGAGCATTGAGGGAATCTATGGACATTCTCAAGGTTGAGAATCAGGTCCAGGCCCATGTTGCTAAGGTAGGACCGTCCTTCCTGAAGAGGGAGTTCTTCCAGTCTAATTCGAACGAGTTTGTGGGTGATCCTAAAAAGCCACTTAAGGATGATGAGTGGCTTGAGCAGATGATGAAGACGTTTGAGATGCTTGGCATCGAAGTCGGAGCCTTGAGTGTGACCTTGGCGTCCTTCCAACTGAAGGGAGACGCGAGTCAGTGGTGGAAGTTTGTTCGAGGTCGTATTGGTGGGACTTGGGAGGCTTTCATCGGTGTCTTCCAGGAGAAGTTTTTGCCTCCCGTTGTTAGAAAGAAGTTGAGGGATTAGTTCTGTCAGCTCAAGCAGCTGAATACACCAGTGGCCGAGTTTGAGGCCGCATTTACGAGCTTATCGAGGTTCGCACCTGAGCTAGTAGCGTCTGAGGAACGCCGTTGTCTTGAGTTTGAGAAGAAGTTAAGGACCGGGCTCAAGATGAGAGTTGCGGGGTCCATGACTCGGGAGTATAAGCGCCTTGTGGATGCTACAACTCATCTTGAGATTATGCATGAGGAGGAGGAGAGGATGAGGGGCTCCAAGGGGAGTCAGGATGGCCAGGGGGATGGTAGGAGGCAGAGGGGTTCTAACCCTTAGCAGTCTCAGGGTGCTTTTGCGAGATCTACCTTTCCAGTGCTGAGTTTAGGCTCTGGGAGAGGCAGTCAGGGAGACTTTGCTTATTACAAATGTGGCCAGCTGGGCCACAAGTCTCCAGCTTCCTACAGAGGGGAGGAGGGCAGAGAGCAGTTTCATCTTCGGCTCGTCCTCAGAGCCAGAGTCAGGGCAGAGGCCAGCCGCTCTCTTGTTACCAGTGTGGTCAGGCGGGGCACCTGAAGAGGTTTTGCCCACAGTTGAGTGGCACATCTGGTGCATTTGGGTTGAGGCAGAGTTTTCAGCCAGCTCAGTCAGTTCAGGCCTTGAGGGCCAATCAGAAAGCCTTTTTGACTCAGTCTGTGCAACAGTCTTTTGCTCCAAGAGGTGAGCAGATAGATCAGGGGCCTACAGGGTGTGTGTATGCTGTTACCGCGCAGGATCTTGTACGGGCTCCATCTGTCGTGAGAGGTACCTTTATGTTTTGCAACTCAGTTGCTAATGTGTTGATCGATACGGGTGCATCTCATTCCTTTATATCTGCTGCATTTGCATCTGTCTTGGGATTGGAGTTGGCACAATTAGCTTCTCCTATTTGTGTAGTATCACTTGTTGGGGGTGAGTTGATTTTAAAACAGAGGTGTAGAGGTTGTGATATAGAGGTCGCTGACCGCCGGCTTCCATTTTCTTTTGTAGTAATGGCTATGTCGGGTTTTGATGTGATTTTGGGTATGGACTGGTTATCATCATACCAAGTTGTCATTGATTGCTACCGCCAGAGGGTTACTGTATGTACCTTGAGCGGGGATTGTTTTCACTTTTTGGGAGATCGGGTGGGTAGTGTTTTGCCACCAGTGTATGATCCACGAGGGCGGGGTGAGCTTAGTTATCTCCTCACTAGCTGTATGAGTAGTGAGTGTGATGAGACCCAGGCTGAGTTATCAAGAGTGGTTTGCGAGTACTCGAACGTCTTTCTCGAGGATTTTGTTAGTTTGCTACCTCGTCGAGAGATTGAGTTCTCTATCGACTTAGTGCCTGGCACGACACCGATTTCCATGGCACCGTATCATTTTTCCCGAGTCGAATTGAGTGAGTTGAAGAATCAACTCTAGGAGTTGCTAGATAAGGGCTTTATTCGCCCTAGTACTTCGCCGTGGGGAGCACCGGCTCTCTTTGCTAAAAAGAAAGATGGGGCTTTGAGACTTTGTATTGATTATCGGAAATTAAATCGGGCTATGGTTAAGAACAATTACCCTATGCCTCGTATAGATGATTTGTTTGACCAGTTAAAAGGGTCTCGTTGTTTCTCTAAGATAGACTTGAGATCGGGTTACCATCAGTTGAGGGTCAGGGAGGAAGATATCTTGAAGACGACATTCCGTACGCGGTATGGCCATTATGAGTTTTTGGTGATGCCTTTTGGGCTCACCAATGCACCGGCAGTGTTTATGGACTTGATGAACCGGATTTTTCGGGAATTCTTAGATCGTTTTGTGGTCATTTTCGTGGACGACATTCTGATTTATTCACCTTCGGAGGAGAAGCACGAGGAACACTTGAGAGTGGTGCTTGAGTTGCTTAGGGCCCATAAGCTGTATGCTAAGTTCGGAAAGTGTGAGTTCTGGCTAAGAGAGGTTAGATTCTTAGGCCATGTGGTCTCCGGGGAAGGGGTGTTTGTTGATACATCCAAGGTAAAGGCAGTGCAGAATTGGGCACAGCTTAAGAGTGTTTTTGAGATTCGCAGTTTTCTGGGATCGGCCAGTTATTACCGTAGGTTTGTGAAAGATTTCTCCAGACAAGCTTCGCCGTTGACTAGGTTGACGCGGAAAGGGGTCAAATTTGTGTGGAGTGAGACTTGCGACAAGTCGCTCCAAGAGCTCAAAGTTAGACTTACCACCGCTCCAGTTTTGATTATTCCGAAGAGGGTTTGGGTTATGCTGTATATTGTGATGCTTCACGAGAGGGTTTGGGTTGTGTGTTGATGCAAGAGGGGAAAGTAGTAGCCTATGGCTTACGTCAGTTAAAAATACACGAGAAGAATTATCTTACACATGACCTAGAGTTAGCATCTGTAATTTTTGCCTTGAAGATTTGGAGGCATTACCTGTATGGTGAGAGATTTGAGGTGTTCTCGGATCATAAGAGTCTGAAGTATCTGTTTACACAGAAAGAATTAAATCTGAGGCAGAGGAGGTGGATGGAGTTCATTGAGGATTATGACTTTGAGTTGCATTACCATCCAGGAAAGGCCAATGTTGTGGCCGACGCCCTTAATAGGAAATCTATTAGTGATGTAGCTTGTATAGCCATCCGGGAATAGGAGATGTTGGGTGCACTTGGCGAGTTTGATTTGCTTCTGGGCAAATTTGTTGAGTTTGTGGCCTTGTTTTTTGTAGTTGTGCAGCCCACACTTGTGAATTGAGTGTTAGAGGCATAGAGGAGTGACCTTGAGGTAGAATCTCTCCGAGAGAAGATCTCTAGTGGGAAGGTTGAGAAAGGTTTGATTGTGTATCCCGACCGGAGTGTGAGGTACTGAGACTGTCTGTTTATGCCAGAATCTTGCCGAGAAGAAGTACTACGAGAGTTTCACCATTCACGCTTTGCGGTGCATCCGGGAGGCACTAAGATGTATCGCGATTTGGGTTGCCAGTTTTGGTGGCAGGGTGTGAAGAAAGATGTGGCAGTGTTTGTGTCTAAGTGCCTTACTTGTCAGCAAGTGAAGGCCGAACATCAGAGGCCAGCGAGTTTGTTGCAACCCTTGCCTATAACCGAGTGGAAGTGGGAGCATGTCACGATGGACTTCATTGTAGGTCTTCTGAGGACTCAACAGGGTAGTGATGCTATTTGGGTGGTCGTAGACCAGTTGACTAAGTCGGCGCACTTTATTCCTATGCGCGTGAGAGATTCGGTAGATCATCTTACCGACTTGTATATTTGGGACATAGTGAGGTTGCACGGAGTCCCAGTGTCGATTGTCTCAGATAGAGACCCACGTTTTACTGTTAGGTTGTGGCAGAGTTTGCAGAGTGCCTTGGGCACTAAGTTGACCTTTAGCACGGCTTATCATCCTCAAACTGACAGGCAGTCCAAGCGTACTATTCAAATCCTTGAGGATATGCTTCGAGACTGTGTCCTTGATTTTAGTGGGTCGTGAGAGAGGCACTTGTCCTTGGTGGAGTTTTCCTATAACAATAGTTTCCAATCAAGCATTGGTATGGCACCGTTTAAGGCCTTGTATGGCCGACCTTATAGGTCTCCAATTTGTTGGGCCGAGGTGGGTGATAACCTTTGTTAGATCTGAAGTTGGTGCGGGAAACGACGGAGAAAGTTAAACTTATCCGTAGGAGGCTTGTTAGAGCCCAGAGTCGCCAAAAGAGTTATGCCGACTGTAGGAGGAGGCCTTTGGCATTTGAGGTGGGTGATCACGTCTTTCTGAATATATCACCTATGCGGGGTTTGATGAGGTTTGGGAAGAGTGGGAAGTTGTCTCCTCGGTTTATTGGTCCCTTTGAGATCCTTGAGCGGATTTGAGAGGTTGCATATCGTTTAGCTTTACCGCCGCAGTTATCCAGAGTGCATGATGTGTTTCATGTTAGTATGCTTCGAAAGTACGAGCCCGATCCGTCACATGTATTGGATTGGACTGACTTAGAGGCAGATGAGGATGCCTCGTATGAGGAGAGACCGGTACGGGTCTTAGATAGGCAAGATCAAGTCTTGTGAGGCAAGACGATACTGTGACAACCCTCACTACTGTTTACTGATGACACCACTGATTACTGCTAAACTGAGATTGATCATGATAAGTTATTGAATTGATTGAAATTCTAAGTTAATTGATTGAGTGTATTAGTTTAGATGCATGTCTATCTGTTTGACTGTTAAATGATCTGTTCATATGTTATGTTTTAAACTGCAAATTGAAGGCCTTATCGGCGACTGAATATGAAATTGATTAGTGATTTATGTTAATTAGCATTTATGTGAATTTACGGTAAATTTAGTTGAAATGTGATTTGGTATGATTAAATTGGATTAAATAAGCTAAATTATCTAAGTTTGACTTATTTACAAGAATGCCACTTAGTGGACAATTCTAGGACTTGTTTAATCACACTTCATACACTTTTGATACAACACTTCTTCAGCCATTTTGAGAGCTTGAACCGACTAAAAGAGAGAAATTGAGTTCAACTTGAAGGTTTTGCTTGGAAATTAAAGGAATTGAAGGTTAATTGCTTAATTGAGTCTCTAGACTTAAAATTGAGGAACCTAGGTAAGGATTTCATCCTTTTAATTGTGAAATCAAGTTAGTTCTTGCATGGTTCTTGGAAGATTAGAGTTTTAAAGCCAAGAATTTGTTTGAATGTTGAATTGAGTTGCAATTCAGGCATGCATGTGCATATCTTGAAGTTTAGAGTTGTTTTCATGGAAATTATTGCATGCATGTCTATATTTTTGTTATAGTCCATGAACTCACCATGTTTTGAAGTTAAATCTTGCATTTGATCTTGTTTTAGAACATTGGAGTTTCAAGGAACCCTTGCATGTGTTGAATTTGCATTGTTCTTCATGTTCTTGAAGTTTATTTGAAAATTGTGTTTAATTGAACTACCTTTGGGCTTTAATTTCTCAAATTGATCTTCAAAACATGTTATATTATGGGTTTAAAGTGTTTTTCCAAAAAATTAGCCCAAGAGGATCGAATTTGATGCATTAAAGTTGAGTTTTGAGCTTGAGGTTCAAATATGGAAATTCCAGATTTTGGACTCACGCTCGAGTGAGGAACTCCACGCTCGAGCGTACGCCTTGTGTACATGAAGTCCGCTCGAGCGAGTAAAGTGGCGCTCGAGCGTGAAATGCGTGTATCCAGTACTTTGCATGTGTTTACGGTCCGCTCGAGTGAGAGAGTTCATGCTCGAGCGAGGACTTGTGTCTCACGCTCGAGCGTGGATCGAGCGCCCGTCGAGCGTGATTTTTGTGCATCCAGTATTTTTACTGCAGCTTACAGTCCGCTCGAGCAACAGAAGTCACGCTCGAGCGAAGCTTATTTGTCTGCATGTCCGCTCGAGCGTAGAAAGCCACGTTCGAGCGAGACCCCTGTTTTCTGAAAATTCTGAAAAGTGTTATAAAGTGCATCTTTGCATCCTTATTCCACCCTAGGCACTCCTAAGCCTAGTTTAAGGCATCTTAATAAGGATATTGATGTAGAACCACACCAAGGCAAATTAGGGATTAAGTTATTATTTCCCAACTGTGTAGTTTAGTGTGTGTTCGTTCTGTAACTGTGTAGGGTTGGCATCCGGGGATGCGTACTAGCTTATCTGTAGCCCAAAACTCTGTGAGTAACAATGTTGTAAAGATATGTTTAATTGAGATTATTTTCTGAACAAATGACTGTACTGCTTTATGAAATAACACTGTTTACTGAATGAATGTTTGTCCTATTTGTAAATTGTATTCGTGGCATCCATAGCAATTTATTGTTTCTGTACTGTACTGCTACTGTCATAGAGATCTCTGTCGGTTCTCATATTGGAACCACTGCTGTTTACTGATATGATGGCCATCAACTGACTGTTCGGTCTGTTAAGACCTACTGTACTGTTTTGCTATTAGATGTACCACATATGACTATTATAGTTTCTGAATGACTGTTACGGCATGAAATATGAGCCACAAACTGAATAACTGATATACTAATAAATGACTGTTTTCAATACTGAAAGGACATTCATTCTTAACCTCTTTACGCATATGTTATTCACTGGGCTTTAGCTTACTATTTATATATATATGTAGGTGTCCAGGCACCGGATCGGAGCTAGGGCGTGGGATTTAAACTTCTTTTTTGTTAAGCCAACCAACGTGCCTTACTGCGAGGTTCCAAGTCCTTCAAGCTAGGGCTTTTTGGGGTGTTTTAGTTTCTCCCTTTGTATCTGGTTTTGTAACACTATATAGACTGAATGATATGTGTACTTGTACTGTACTGTTATAGTAAGGATTTGGTCCCTAACCTGAATATCTGTATATGATGTATGTACATACTGTTTTGTTTCGAATATGAACATGTTACGAAAAGTCTTTTTGCATACAGACTGTCACAGCTCATTGGACATCTTTGAATTACTGTTTTGGCTTCCGTCGGCCCCTATACTCTGTATTACTGTTTTACTGTTAAGCAGGCCTTCAGTAATTTCGGATTACTGACCAGTTACGGTGCTAAACTCATAGGGGCGGGTTTGGGTCATGACAGAGTGGTATCAGAGCGATATTAAACCACGAGTTATACCGCACACAGGTGTCCAAATGAGCTATAGGATGTCCTTAAAAAGTAAATAGGGCATTGCATGAGCATGAAAAGTGTGTGTGGCCATGACATGAATATCTGTGCTAATGTGCTAATGTGTTTAAGTATGCAACTGCCTATATTTATTATTGCTATAATTGGCTATAGTGAAATGGATAATGCAAGAACTACTGATGAAACTGAATCATCTGAGGCCAGAATGGCAAGGCTAGAGAGAATAGTTGAAATGTTGACTGAGGCCTTGAGGCTGCAACAACAGAACCAATAGCCCCAACCTCTTCCAGTACAGCCAGAGCCACTTATTAATGATGATATGATAGCTCTGACATAGAATTTTAGCAAGATAAAACCGCCATCATTTCAGGGAGGCCTTGAACTATTGAAGGCAGAAGCGTGGGTGCTAGAAACTGAAAAATTGTTTGAAGTCTTTTCGTGTTCTGAAGCACACAAAGTGCTACTGGCTACCTTCACCTTACAAGAAGAGGCCAGAAGGTGGTGGATGCTTGTCCGTGACACCGACACTGTTATGACTTGGGCTCAGTTTAAGGGAGCTTTCTTTGAGAAATACTTTCCACAGTGTGTCAAGGACCGCAAAGTGACTGAGTTTGATCAGTTGAGACAAGGTACCATGTCCGTGGCTGAGTATGAATCGAAGTTTACCAAACTTGCCCGTTATGCACCGCACATGGTTGATACCGATTACAAAAAGGCCAGGAAGTTTGAAGGTGGCCATAATGTGGAAATTCTTGACAAAATTAATGTTTTGAAACTGCTTAAGTATGTGGATGTTCTTGACCGAGCAATAATGGCTGAGTCGAACATCGAGGCATTGAAACAGACTGAAACACCAGCGTCTGAATGGCGTGGTAAGAGACGAGGCTTCAAGTTTAAGAAAGGCAGAAATAATTCCTCGAACAAAAACCAAAATACAGGGTCAACAACCAGTTCCAGTCAGGGAAGTGGCTCCATACCGCCCTGTTCTGAATGTGGTAAGAAACATAAGGGGGTTTGCTATAAAATATCTGGTGCTTGTTACAGGTGTGGCAAGGTGGGCCACATGGTCAAGGATTACCCTTCTGCTCCTTAGGGCAATAGTAAAGCTGCACCAAACGCCGCAGCATCAACTGCTCCACCGAAATCCAACCCCAAAGCAACTGGAAAAGAGCCTATGAGGCAAAGCCGAGTGTTCGCACTCGTACCGGGAGACGTACAGAATACCGAGACCGTTGTGTCAGTTATACTCTCAATTTGTGCTCAAAATGCATATGTTTTGATTGATTCGGGGTCTACACATTCATATGTATCGCATGCTTTTTTGCGAAAATTGAATAGACCATTGAAATCCATGAACTATTGGAACCCATGAATTATCGGTTAGCTGTATCTTCACCTGTTGGGGGATCCATGACTTGCGCTTATATATACCCTGCATGTGAAATTATTGTTGGGGATGTTCATCTGTATATTGATTTATTGCCTCTGAATATTGATCACTTTGATGTGATACTGGGAATGGACTGGCTAACGAAATATCATGCTACCATAGACTGTGTAACAAAACAAGTTGTTTTCCGTCCACCCGGACTGCCTGAATTTGTGTTTAACGGAGTTGGAGTAGTACCTCCCTCATACCTGATTTCATTCCTGAAAGCTTTTAAATTGATTAGAAATGGGTGTAAAGGGTATCTATGTTCTGTATTGACTGTACCTACTGATAATAAAACTAATGTGGACAATATTCCTATAGTCAGAGAATTCCCAGATGTTTTTCCAGATGATTTGCCAGGAGAATTGATTGATAGGGAGATTGAGTTCACCATTGATGTGATTCTGGATACACAGCCTGTATCTAAAGCTCCGTACAGAATGGCACCTACCGAATTGAAAGAGTTGAAAGTTCAGCTGCAAGAACTGTTAGATAACAAGTTCATCAGGCCCAGTACTTCACCGTGGGGCGCGCCGATCTTATTTGTGAAAAAGAAAGACGGCTCACTAAGACTCTGCATTGACTACCGTGAATTGAACAAGGTAACAGTGAAAAATAAATATCTATTGCCTCGCATTGATGATTTATTTGACCAGTTACAGGGTGCCTAAGTGTTCTCCAAAATTGACCTTAGATCTGAATACCACTAGTTGAAAGTCAAGACATGGGACATTGAAAAGATTGCCTTTCGAACGAGGTATGGATACTACGAATTTCTTGTTATGCCTTTCGGAGTTACTAATGCACCAGCTGCATTTATGGACGTTATGAACCGAATTTTTAAACCTTTCCTCAATGACTTTATTGTTGTATTCATAGATGACATTTTAATTTATTCCAAAAGCACGGAGGAACATGAACATCATTTGAGAATTGCCCTACAGACCCTAAGAGAACAGAAACTATATGCTAAACTGACTAAATGTGAATTTTGGCTTGACAATGTTATGTTTTTGGGGCATGTGATCAGTAAGGTTGGAATTTCAGTTGATCTACAGAAAATTGAAGCAGTAGTGAACTAGCCTAGACCGACAAATGTTACCGAAGTCTGAAGTTTTCTAGGCTTAGCTGGGTATTACAGAAGGTTTGTCAAAGATTTCTCCAAAATTGCCCTACCACTGACACAGTTGACTCAAAAGGGGATATCATTTGACTGGACCGATCAGAGAGAATTAGCTTTTCAAGAGTTGAAAACTCAACTAGTGACTGCACCGATTCTCACCTTACCCTCAGGTACGGATGGTTATACTGTATATAGTGATGCTTCTTATAAGGGTTTGGGATGTGTTTTAATGCAGAATGGTAAAGTTATTGCGTATGTTTCCTGACAACTGAGACCGTATGAAAAAAACTACCCGACCCACGATTTGGAACTTGCTGCAGTGGTGTTTGCATTGAAAATTTGACGTCACTACCTTTATGGGGCTACATGTGAGGTATACACAGACCACAAGAGTTTAAAGTATTTCTTCACACAGAAAGAACTGAACATGAGGCAGCGGAGATGGTTAGAACTGATAAAGGACTATGATTTGCAAATTATGTACCATCCCGGGAAAGCTAATACCATTGCCGATGCATTGAGTCGGAAATCGATTAGGAATTTAGCCTGTTTACTCACTGGACAGAAAGAGTTGCTATGTGACCTTGAAAAATTTGAAATTGAGATTGCTTTGCGTGAACAAGGTGGAACCTTAGCTGCTATTTCTGCCCAACCGGCACTGATTGAAGAGATTAAAGAGAAACAACAACAGGATGACTTCTTGAGGAAGATCATCGAAGAACGAGAATCAAAACCGAGGCCGGTTTTCAAATTTGAGAATAATGTGTTGAAATTTCAGGAAAGATTGTGTGTACCAAGTGATTCTGAACTGAAAAGAAGAATTCTGCAAGAAGGCCACAATTCAAAACTGTCTATCCATCCAGGAAATACGAAAATGTATCAAGACTTGAAATTGAATTTCTGGTGGCCGGGAATGAAGAAAGAAATTGCTGACTTTGTGTCGAAATGTCTTCATTGCCAACAAGTTAAAGCCGAACATCAACGACCCGCAGGTTTACTGCAACCCTTACCGATACCGGAGTGGAAATGGGAACATATCACTATGGATTTTATTGTTGGTTTACCTCGCTCCAGTAAAGGTATGGATTCAATTTGGGTTATTGTTAATAGATTGACTAAATCTGCTCATTTCTTACCTGTCAAAACAATTTATAATGCGGACAAATTGGTTGTAATCTATATTGATGAGATTGTTAGATTGTATAGAGTGTCTGTGTCCATTGTTTCTGATAGGGACTCAAAGTTTACATCGAGATTCAGGCAAAGCTTGCGGACAGCACTGGGTACTGAACTGAGACTGAGCAGTGCATACCATCCTCAGACAGATGGTCAATCAGAAAGAACCATCCAGACTCTAGAGGATTTACTGAGAATGTGTGTTCTTTATTTTCAGGAAAATTGGGAAAGTCATCTACCGTTGGCTGAATTCGCCTACAACAACAGTTTTCATTCAAGCATTGGTATGGCGCCATTCGAGGCTTTATATAGCAGAAAATGTCGATCTTCGATTTGCTAGGCAGAAGTTGGAGATAGGCCTTTGCTTGGGCCCGAGATTGTACAGGAAACAACTGAAAAAGTGAAACTGATTCAACAGAGATTAAAAACCGCACAAAGCCGACAGAAAAGTTATGCGGATGTCCGAAGGCGAGACAGAGAGTATGAAGTAGGTGATCATGTTTTTGTAAAAGTGACACCGATGAAGGGCTAGACTCATTTTGGAGTCAAGGGTAAGCTAGTGGCGAGATATGTCGAACCGTATGAGATTATTGAAAAGATTAATCCGATGGCGTATCAAGTAGCGCTTCCTCCTGAAATGGAGCATATGCATAACGTGTTCCACATTTCAATGTTGAGGGAATACCTTTGGGATCCCTTCCATGTGATTGAGCCTACCCATGTAGTGCTAAGTGATGACTACACTTACGAAGAGCTGCCTATTCAGATTGTGAACAGACGGATCAAGAAGTTAAAGAATAAAGAAATTTCGTTAGTGAAAGTTGACTGGCAAAACCATGGTGGCGTGTATGCCACTTGGGAGAGGGAAGATGATATGATGAAGAGATATCCTGAATTGTTCCCACTGAATCCTGTTTTCTTCCAAAACGAAGGTAATTCGAGTTTGGAGAACCAAACTCTTTATAAGGAGGGGAGACTGTGACAACCCTCACTACTATTTACTGATGACATCACTGATTACTGCTAAACTGAGACTAATCATGATAAGTAATTGAATTGATTGAAATTCTGAGTTAATTGATTGAGTGTATTAGTTTAAATGCATGTCTATCTGTTTGATTGTTAAATGATCTGTTCATATGTTATGTTTTAAACTACAAATTGAAGGCCTTATCGGCGACCGAATCTGAAATTGATTAGTGATTTATGTTAATTAGCATTTATGTGAATTTACGGTAAATTTAGTTGAAATGTGATTTAGTATGATTAAATTGGATTAAATAAGCTAAATTATCAAAGTTAGAGTTATTTACAAGAATGTCACTTAGTGGACAATTCTAGGACTTGTTTAATCACACTTCATACACTTTTGATACAACACTTCTTCAGCCATTTTGAGAGCTTGAACCGACTAGAGAGAGAGAGAGGTAGGAGAAATTGAGTTCATCTAGGTATTTAGCTTAGAGACTTGAAGAATTTGGAAGAGAATTGTATATTTGAGCTTGTGTACCTTGAATTCAAGACAAGAGAGAAATTGAGTTCAACTTGAAGGTTTTGCTTGGAAATTAAAGGAATTGAAGGTTAATTGCTTAATTGAGTCTCTAGACTTAAAATTAAGGAACCTAGGTAAGGATTTCATCCTTTTAATTATGAAATCAAGTTAGTTCTTGCATAGTTCTTGGAAGATTAGAGTTTTAAAGCCAAGAATTTGTTTGAATGTTGAATTGAGTTGCAATTCAGGCATGCATGTGCATATCTTGAAGTTTAGAGTTGTTTTCATGGAAATTATTGCATGCATGTCTATATTTTTGTTATAGTCCATGAACTCACCATGTTTTGAAGTTAAATCTTGCATTTGATCTTGTTTTAGAACATTGGAGTTTTAAGGAACCCTTGCATGTGTTGAATTTGCATTGTTCTTCATGTTCTTGAAGTTTATTTGAAAATTGTGTTTAATTGAACTACCTTTGGGCTTTAATTTCTCAAATTGATCTTCAAAACATGTTATATTATGGGTTTAAAGTGTTTTTCCAAAAAATTAGCCCAAGAGGATCGAATTTGATGCATTAAAGTTGAGTTTTGAGCTTGAGGTTCAAATATGGAAATTCCAGATTTTTGACTCACGCTCGAGCGAGGAACTCCACGCTCGAGCGTACGCCTTGTGTACATGAAGTCCGCTCGAGCGAGTAAAGTGGCGCTCGAGCGTGAAATGCGTGTATCCAGTACTTTGCATGTGTTTACAGTCCGCTCGAGCGAGAGAGTTCACGCTTGAGCGAGGACTTGTGTCTCACGCTCGAGCGTGGATCGAGCGCCCGTCGAGCGTGATTTTTGTGCATCCAGTATTTTTACTGTAGCTTAGAGTCTGCTCGAGCGACAGAAGTCACGCTCGAGCGGAGCTCATTTTTCTGCATGTCTGCTCGAGCGTAGAAAACCACGTTCGAGTGAGACGCCTGTTTTCTGAAAATTCTGAAAAGTGTTTTAAAGTGCATCTTTGCCTCCTCATTCCATCCTAGGCACTCCTAGGCCTAGTTTAAGGCATCTTAATGAGGATATTGATGTAGAACCACACCGAGAAAAATTAGGGATTAAGTTATTATTTCCCAACTATGTAGCTTAGTGTGTGTTCATTCTGTAACTGTGTAGGGTTGGCATCCGGGGACGCGTACTAGCTTATCTGTAGCCCAGAACTCTGTGAGTGACAATGTTGTAAAGATATGTTCAATTGAGATTATTTTCTGAACAAATGACTGTACTGCTTTATGAAATAACACTGTTTACTGAATGAATGTTTGTCCTATTTGTGAACTGTATTCGTGGCATCCATTGCAATTTACTGTTACTGTACTGTACTGCTACTGTCATAGAGATCTCTGTCGGTTCCCATATTGGAACCACTACTGTTTACTGATATGATAGCCATCAACTGACTGTTCGGTCTGTTAAGACCTACTGTACTGTTTTGCTATTGGATGTACCACATATGACTATTATAGTTTCTGAATGACTGTTATGGCATGAAATATGAGCCACAAACTGAATGACTGATATACTGATAAATGACTGTTTTCAATACTGAAAGGACATTCATTCTTAACCTCTTTACGCATATGTTATTCACTGGGCTTTAGCTTACTATTTATATATATATGTAGGTGTCCAGGCACTGGATCGGAGCTAGGGGCGTGGGGTTTAAACTCCCTTTTTGTCAAGCCAACCAACGTGCCTCACTGCAAGGTTCCAAGTCCTTCAAGCTAGGGCTTTTGGGGGTGTTTTAGTTTCCTCCTTTGTATCTGGTTTTGTAACACTGTATAGACTGAATGATATGTGTACCTGTACTGTACTGCTATGGTAGGGATTTGGTCCCTAACCTGAATATCTGTATATAATATATGTACATACTGTTTTGTTTCGAATGTGAATATGTCACGAAAAGTCTTTTTGCATACAGACTGTCACAGCTCATTAGACATCTTTTAATTACTGTTTTGGCTTCCGCCAGCCCCTGTACTCTATATTACTGTTTTACTGTTAAGCAGGCCTTCGGTAATCTCGGATTACTGGTCGATTATGGTGCTGAACCCATAGGGGCGGGTTTGGGTCGTGACAGACACCCTTGGTGAAAGTTTTATGGAAACATCACGGAGTGGAGGAAGCCACTTGGAAACGTGAGTTGGAGGTCCACGAGAAATACACAGACTTGTTTGTTAATGTTTAACTATGTATTGGGAATTTTGTTTTGTTAATGAATTCTGGAAACATTATATATGTTTTAGATTGTGGAAATGTTATAGCCATTGAATATGGTTCGGAAATGGAAGTTTACTTTAACATTGCATATGTTAATTATGTTTTTGAAATGCAAATATATTGTTGACATTGAATATGTTATTGAATTGTGGAATACTTGTGTTGAAATTGTTGAATTTCAAAGAAAAACATGTTGATAATGCATATTGAGTTATGTTGTAATTTGCCTCTTGAAAAGAGATGAGATGACCGGCAATGGGTCAGGGTGTTGAGTATTGACTTGTAATATTGTTAAAAATTGAGAAACCATGTTTTTGAAACTTATTCATCTAATTTCGGAGACGAAATTCTTTAAGGGGGGGAGGTTATAGCGATCCTGATTTTCCCTTCATTGTTTAATTGTATTCCGGGCTTGGGTCCGTAGATGTTGGTTGTTGTCTTATTCTCGTTTACATCCTTTACTCTTTTTATTTGAGTCTTGGGTTGTGTTGGGCAGGTTTGAAATAGGTTGGATGTGTTTGGAAACCAAGAGTTGATGCCCAGATTTTGGCCTTCACGCTCGAGCAGGGCTTTCGACGCTCGAGCGGGCCCTTTGCTTTTGTTCCTCCACTCGAGCGGGGAGTTTGATGCTCGAGCGGGATTATTCAACCCTCAGTACTTTTCTCTGCAGGTCATCGAACGCTCGAGCGTCCACTTTCACGCTCGAGCGGGGACCTTCATTTGCAGAACTTCTGGAAGTGTGCATCTGGCACTCGAGCGGCGCTTTTGACGCTTGAGCGGGAGTCTGTGTCTGACGCTCGAGCGGGGCGTTCCACGCTCGAGCGGGCTATGTCGTATATCAGTCCGAGATGAAGCATTTTGAACCACTTTTTCGACTTTCACTCTCTCTCTAGCTTTTCAAAAACCTCATTTGAGAGCTCCTCTCTCTAGAATACACCTTCTCTCTACGAAATCATCTAGCTCTAGTGATCTTCATCCCTAGTCCCTTTGTAAAAAGTGTGGAGCTTGGCGTGGCCTTCGTTTTGATCCGAAAAATTTGGTGTTTGCAGCATCTTGAGTTTTCTTCTTTTTCTCCTTTGAGCTCCGAAATTTAAGGTAAGGATAACTACTCATATTTATGGTCTTTGACATAAACTTGTAGTCATTTTGATTTAATGTTGAAGTTGAGAAATTTTGGGTGTTAGGGTTTCAAAATGTATAAAGAGGGGTTTTGTTCTTTTAACCCATACATGTGTATTTTGGGTATTAAAATAAGGTTATTGATATTTATTGATGATATTTGGACCTTTGGGTCAATATTGAGAAAAGAGGGAGAAAAGCCCAAATTTATTGTGATGAATAAATTGGTATAATTAATTTGGAAAAGTTATGAAAATATGAAATTGAGTTGGAAATAATGGAATTGGGTAATTGTGAGATTTAATGGTGGAGTTGGATTGATTAATCACTTACTTTTGAAATTATAGATAATTTATCTGTTTGATAATTTATTATCTGTTTAGAAATAATTGTTTTGGGCTATCAGTGGAGGATAGTTTTGATTGTTGTAGACACTGCATGATGATTAGGTGAATTAAAACTAATCAATTGAGTATGTCATTGAATATGACGGATGAAATAACACATTGAATATGTGCTTGGCTTGATCATTGTATATGATAGGTGTTTAAATACATTGTATATGTATATTGTTTGGGAGGAGATAGGGGATGTACTCCTAAACCGGATTTGGGAGGAGATAGGGGATGGACTCCAGTGATAACTAAGTTGGCCGGATTGTCCAGGGTGAAAGTCCCGAAATCCTAATTGCGTTTGTATAACGTATATAAATTGAAGTATTGAAGTGTTAATAATATGAGTTGTAGTCTCATTTGAAATTGAAGTGTTGAAGTGTTAATTATGCAAGTTGTAGTCTCATGTTAATTGATTATAATCGATGTATTGTTGATATGAGCTGTAGCCTCATTTGAACTGTCTGGATGAATAGAGAACCATATCTATAAATTTGTTTGGATAATGAAATGGAAAGAGATGTATATTTGTTTATATGAGTTAAACATTTATCATATGCCAATGTTTTAGTTATTGCTCATATTATGTTTAGCATATCTCTACTGGGCGTTGGCTCACCTTATATGGGACATCATTTTCAGGTTCAGGTGTTATGCTGCCCCTAAGGTCTTAGTTGGGATGGTTTTGGGAGTTGAAGACTCTTTTAGTTGTTCTATTATTTTGGTGATACATGTAAATTCAAGCCAAGGGCTTATTTGTATAGAGAGTTAGAACTCTTCTTTTGTTGTAACCAAGTATTGACTTGG
Organism: Camellia sinensis; assembly: GCF_004153795.1. Lineage (NCBI taxonomy): Eukaryota > Viridiplantae > Streptophyta > Magnoliopsida > Ericales > Theaceae > Camellia > Camellia sinensis. Next base: position 812,625 of record NW_021032607.1, on the reverse strand, counting down.
AAAGTTGTAAGCCTACAGGGCATTTACTTTTGTTGACAACATGCATTACTCTTTGTAAGAATACTCTGATGAATGGAAATATGTTTTATCCTCTTGTCTATGTATATCATGAACGTTGGATTTATATGTATTATTTTGAGGGCGTTACAGTCTCTGAGACAAATTTGGTAGGTAATCCCAAGGAGTGATGGGTGAATACTGGAGCAACCTGCCATATTTGTGCAGATAAGAAGATATCCACAACCTATAAAATGGTGGAAAATGGGAAACAACTTTTTATGAGAAACTCTTCCACATCAACTGTACAAGGACAAATAAAGATTGTACTAAAAATCACCTCGGGAAAAGAACTCACGCTTAACAATGTACTCCATGTGCCAGAAATTCGCAAGAATTTGATTTCTGGAGCATTGTTGATCAAGAATTGGTTTAGATTAGTCTTTCAATCTAATATGGTTGTACTCTCCAAGATTGGAATGTATGTGGAGCGAGGTTACATGAGTGATGGGCTTTTTAAGCTTAATGTATTAGCTGTTGTACCAAATTTGGCTATTAATAATAAAACACATCTTTTACTTATATTGCTGAGTCTTCTTTTTTATGGCATGGTAGATTAAGACATGTTAATTTTAATTCTTTGCGCAGACTTGTTTCTTTAGAATGTTTGCCAAACTTAGAGTTTGATTCTAATCATAAATGTGAGATTTGTGTTGAGGCAAAACTCACTAAGGCATCATTTAATAAAGTAGAAAGAAGTACTGAACCTCTAAGTTTAATTCACACAGATATTTGTGATTTAAAATTTGTTCAAACTAGAGGAGGTAAAAAGTACTTTATTACTTTTATTGATGATTGCACTCGATATTGCTATGTTTACTTATTGAGAAGTAAAGATGAAGCCTTAGAAGCTTTAAGCAATATAAACTTAAAAATAACCATACCAGTTGTGTATTTTTTATTTGCTTTCTTAAGTAGTTTTCCTTTCCTTTTCCTTTAAGATTCTCATTTTCCTTTGCCCTTACCTTTGCCTTTTCCTTGCAAAAAATAAGCAAAAATTATTAAGGAAAAATATGAGAAGCAAATAAATTTGATTAGTGGGCTTACCCCACCAACACAGAGGACATTAAAGTCTCGTTCATTATGGATCACAACACTAACATTTCTATTTTGAAGAAACTGAATCTATGTATATATAGAAATGCATTTGAAAGGTAAAAGAAAATTTTTATTAAGGAATGTAGATTAAAAAAAAATGAGTATAGAGAGCTAATATTACTGTTTCCTCTAACATATCATCCACCTATAAAGAATAATACAAAAAGCATTTGATTATGAGAAAAATTATAAATAATAAGTAAGAAATTAAGTCTCGATTCATAAAATATAAACTAAACATACATAACCAAAAATATGAATGTTGTCCATAATTTGAATTAAAATGAACTCCAAGGTTATTGAAGAAGTTGAAACACCACAAACCTATAGTGAAGAAATAAGTTAATTGTGCCATAAGTTAAGTAATTGGGTTTAAATAATAATGGGCTATACAATGACTATTTGATTACCTAATTATGCCATAAGTTAAGTACAATGGGCCATTTCTTTCTCACTATAATTCTAATTTTTAACAATCAAATAAAAATAAAAGATCAGAGAACATTGCTTTTCATGTTAAAAAAGGAAACCTAATTCACACATTTATTAAAATCACCCAAATCATTTGTCAGAACAGTAATCAAGTGACTTCAATCTCATGTATGCTTTATTTGGTTCACTGGAATGAGATGAAATGAAATGAAATGGCTATTCCTTACGTTTCAAGCTGATAAGTTAGTTTGGTTTGTCACAAAATCAGGTGCTCTCCCAAGATTGCCACTATGGAATAAATATATTATACATATATGTATATGTACATATCATGATTAAAGAATAATAAATATTGTAAATTTAAACAAAAGTCCCATCAAGAATAAAAAAACAGAGCTTCCTTGGCTAGGGAAAAAGAATAAAAGACATGAAAAAGAATATGCTCAAACTTCACCATTCAAAAATCCATGCATAACACAATCCTAGTGAAACATAACATGACTAGAGATATAAAGGAAGACATCAGGGAAAGATAACCTGTTTGTGTGTAAATGTTAGCACTAATTTACATAACCTGTTTGTGGAAATGTCATAACACAATCCTAGTGTATAATTAACACCAATTCAAAAATCCTAAGGAAAGAGAATGTTAGCAACAATTCAAAAATTCATGCATAACACCTGTTTGTGGGTAAATGTTAGCAACAATTTACAAAATTGATTCATGTCATAACGGGTATAATTAGCCACTAATCAGGGAAAGATCCATGTAAGAATGATATTGATAGTCAAATTAAACAAAATAGTATAGCAATTTATGTGTATTACAGAGATAATAAACATGAAAGCAATATTTCCAATTAGCCCCCAATAATAAGGACACATCAATGCTAATTACGGGTATTTCTACAGAGGCCTATCAAATGCTCAAATATGGAAAAATCTGAGCATTTAAAATCTTTAGGTTCTTTTGCTTAAGGCCCAAAACACTAAATATTGGCCAGGGAAAAAGAATAAAAGACATGAAAGAGAATGTGCTCAAACTTCACCATTCAACAATCCATGCATAACACAATCCTAGTGAAACAAAACTCATTTACAAAACAGAATCCTAGTGAAAGATATAAAGGAAGACATCACACCAAGGAAATATGCATGCCTTGTTTGTGGGTAAATGTTAGTGCCAATTTACAAAACTCATCCACGTCATAATGGGTATAATTAACCACTAATCAGGGAAAGATCCATCTAAAATGCTCAAAAATCTTTGGGTTCTTAAAATCTTATTATCAAGGTAGTACTCTGCTTTGGTTAATCAAAAGTTTCTGAAACTTCAAATACGCTCAACTTCACTTACCATACAAACCAACCCAATTTAAAAACCCACTTTACATATAAAACCTATATAGTTCTCTCTCTCTCTCTCTCTCTCTCTCTCTCTCTCTCTCTCTAATTCTCCACCACATTATTATATTTGTATGTATAGATGAATGTATGTACTGTTGAAAAAATTGATAAGGCTTATTTTGGGCCAACTTTGAGCCCAAAATTAAGTGTGCCCCAAACGTCTTTTGGGGTGGGTTCGAAGAGGTGACGTGTTCCTTGTCGCATGGCAAGTCACACGATGAAGACGGTTCGCCAAAAGCATTTATGAGTGAATGAAAACCTGACGTCGTTTTCGGGTTCATGGAATGGACATTTAAAGAATTAAATGTGGGTTTCCTTATATGGGTTGTCCCACATTGAAACCTTAAGAAAGTTTGTGTATGTATATAAACTTTAGGTAGCAACACTTGGGTTGGGCCCCAAGGGGCACCCCAAGTTTGTAGAAGGAAGGAGTTATGGACCAATGGAACCTTGGCTCAAACCACCACACACGAGCGCGCGGGCCGCCACTGTCGTCCGTTCAATCGGCCAGTCGAGCCGTGCCGAGCATGGGTTTGGGTTGTGGGTCAGGTCAGTTCTAACTTTAATTTTTTGGAGAAAATTTATTTGAATTTTCAACGAAATTAATTCCAGTTTTGTGCCTAATTTTAATTTAATTTTTCTGTCCATTGTTACCTCTTTCAGTCCAATTTTTCCAAACAGGTTAAACAATCCAAACAGTTTTCAGACCTGTTGGAACCCAAACAGATTCAAAATCTGGACAATTTATTTAACTACAGTAGTTCCAGTAGTTATCTGTTTGAAATTCAAACTGTATGTGTTTGAAATAGTGCACCTGTTCCATATCTGTTCCAGTTTGAATTTAACATCTATTCGGGTCTATAAAACCAGATATGTTCCAGCATTTTTGGAGATCCAAAATTCCTCATTTTTTTTTTCTAATTTTGCTCCTCTGCATATATTATTCTTCATATTATTTTAGGGAAAAAATTCAGAGAGTAAGAACACAAGTTTTTTGTTCGCTAAACAAATTGTTTGGAGTCCTACTACAATTTGTGAAGATCATTGTATCCTAGGAGATAGACGCCATAAGTCTGTAAGTACCATAACGAGGCGAATCTATCTTAAGGACAGAGTGTCACACACTCGACTTGATCTTTTTATTATTCATTCGGTTCGGTAAAATAAATTATGTACGTTATTTATTTTATTTGTTTGATTTAGTTTCAATTTATTTATTGTACACAGAAGATTGTTCCTACAATCTTAAGACAGAGTCGAATTATTCTGTTTATACAGAATTTTACGTTTATTTCCTTTCTTCTTTTTTCTTCTTACAGAAATTATTTTCTATGATTTTACAAAATAATATTCTGGTTCGAAAACAAATAGTAGTAATATAGTGTTTGACAGATAGTAGTAATATACTGTCTATTTTCTTTGACAACTAGTAGTAATATACTGGTGTCATTAACAATTCAAAATATTTATCTGTGAAGTTTGTCAGAAATTAATTTTGATTTTCATAAATAATTTCTGAGTGTTCATTAATTAATTAATTAAAATTCTGTTTCAGTATTTTAATTATTGAAGTGTTACAGAAATTTAATTTTCTATGTGGAATTAATTTAGTTAAATAAATTTTATTTTATTTTCAAATTAATTGAAAATAAAAGTTACAATCTTGTTTCTTTTATTTTTACAAAATTTAATTCTGTGAATTTGGATTAATTTTTTGTGTAGTATAAAATTCTAATTATAATTTTGTTTTATAATTTAGAATTCATAGCTACTGAAACAAATGCTTAAACGAGTACTGGTATGGTGGCTGCAATTGCGCCAACTCCCTCTCCTGTTGTGACAGTACTAATAAATCACGGTGAAAAATCAGAGAAGTTCTTAGGAACTGATTTTAAAAGATGGCAGCAGAAAATGCTGTTCTATCTTACAACTCTGAACCTGACTCGTTTTCTCCGTGAGAATGCTCCTACTCTGAATAAGGATGAAATTGACCGGCAAGTGGTTGCTGCGGTTGAAGCCTGAAAACATGCTGATTTTCTTTGCCGGAACTACATCTTGAACAGACTTTACAACACATTATACAACGTCTACAGTCCTATCAAGATAGCAAAAGAACTTTGGGAGTCTTTAGAGAAAAAGTACAAAACAGAGGATGTTGGCTCAAAGAAATTTATGGTTGGCAAATTCCTGGACTTTGTGATGGTTGATTCTAAGAATGTGATCAGCCAAGTTCAAAATCTCTAACTCATTCTGCGTGACATTCACGCAGAAGGCATGTCTCTTAGTGAATCCTTCCAAGTTGCAGCCTTAGTTGAAAAATTATCACAATCAAACACAAGCGCGAAGAAATGTCTTTAGAAGAATTGATTGTTCGTTTGAGGATTGAGGAGGACAACTGTAATTCTAAAAAGTGGGCTGGTAAGCATCCTATGGAGTCTAAGGCAAATGTGGTGGAACATACTCCAAAAGCAAAGAAATGAAAGTTTTCTAGAGAAAGTTTATCACAATGTTCTAAAGGAGGGGAAACTAAAAAGTACAAGTTTAATGGCAAGTGTTACATCTGTGACAAAGAGGGACATCGGGCCAAAGATTGCCGTAGCAAAGGCAAAAGCAAAAGAAGAACAAGCAAGAAGCCTGCTCAAGCCCATATGACCGAAGTGGACAAAATTTCCAATGGTGTTGATGACATAAATCTTTTTGCAGTTGTTTCCGAGGCAAACCTTATTGGAAATCCTAAAGAATGGTGGGTGGACACTGGTTCTACTCACCACATTTGTGTCGACAAAAAGATGTTCACATCTTATTCTACAGTGGACAATGGTGAACAACTTTTTATGGACAACTCCTCAACTTCCAAAGTTGAAGGACAAGGGAAGATTGTTCTGGAAATGATATCTGGAAATGAACTCACTCTCAACAATGTGCTGCATGTACCGGACATTCACAAGAATCTTGTTTCTGGATCTTTGTTGAGTAAAAATGGGTTTAAGCTAGTTTTTGAAAGTGGTAAATTTGTACTTACTAAGAATGGGATGTATGTAGGAAAATGTTACATGTTTGATGGCCTTTTCAAGATGAATGTAATGACTGTTGTACCCTCTGTTATTAATAAAAAAACATATTCTTCTTACTTGCTTGAATCTTCAAATTTATGGCACGGTAGACTTGGACATGTTAATTATGGATATTTGTGTAGATTAATTAATATAGAATGTTTACCTAAATTTGACATTGATTCAAATCATAAATGTGAAATTTGCGTTGAGGCAAAATTATCCAAAACTCCTTTCCATTTAATTGAAAGAAGTACAGAACCACTTGAATTAATTTACAGTGACATTTGTGATTTTAAATCAATTCAAACAAGAGGTGGGAAAAAGTATTTTATCACTTTTATAGATGACTATACTAGATATAATTATGTTTATTTAATTCGAACCAAGGATGAAGCTTTGGAAACTTTCATTCAATATAAGAATGAAGTTGAAAATCAACTTGGTAAGAAAATCAAGAAACTAAGAAGTGATAAAGGTGGTGAATATGAATCACCTATTGGTGAGTTTTGTAAAGAACGTGGAATAATTCATCAAACCACCGCTCCTTACGCACCTTAACAAAATAAAATTGCTGAAAGGAAAAAAGAAATGATGAATGCCATGTTAATAAGTTCTGGATTACCTCAGAACTTGTAGGGGGAAGCAATACTTTCTGCTAATTATATTTTAAATAAAGTACCACGAAAGAAAATAAATCAAACACCTTATGAATTGTGGCATGAGAGAGTACCATCCTACAAATACTTAAAAGTGTGGGGTTGTTTGGTTAAAGTGGTTATTCCAAGTCCTAAAAAGACTAAGATAGGTCCTAAAACTGTTAATTGCATTTTCATTGGTTATGCCAAGAATAGTAGTGCATATCAATTTTTGATTCATAAATCAGAACATTCTGAAATGCATGTAAATACTATTATTGAATCTCGGAATACATCTTTCTTTGAATATGTGTTTCCGAATAAGATTGGACAAGAGACTAGTAATAATAAAAGATCTCATGATGCTATTACTAGTCAGGATCAAGAACATGATCAAGAACAAGAACAAGAGATAGATCAAGATGAGAAAAAGGAACATAGGCGTAGTAAACGTGCTAGAACCTCAAAATCTTTTGGTCCAGATTTTCTAACTTTTTCATTAGAAAATGAGTCTTTAACTTTTAAAGAAGCTATGTCCAGTCCTGAAGCTCCTTTATGGAAAGAAGCTGTCAATAGTGAAGTTGAATCCATCCTACAAAATAACACTTGGGAATTGGTGCATTTGCCACCAGGTTGTAAACCTCTTGGGTATAAGTGGATTTTCAAAAGAAAAATGAAGGCAGATGGATCAATTGACAAATACAATGCAAGACTTGTGGTCAAAGGTTTTAGACAAAAAGAAGGCCTTAATTACTTTGACACATACTCACCGGTTACTAGAATAACATCCATTAGAATGCTAATTGCTATTGCATCGTTGTACAAACTAGAAATTCATCAAATGGATGTGAAAATTGCTTTCTTAAATGGTGAGTTAGATGAAGAAATTTACATGGAACAATTAGAATGTTTTTCTGTTCCAGGAAAAGAAAAGAAAGTGTGTAAATTGATTAAATCATTATATGGTTTAAAACAAGCGCCAAAATAATGGCATGAGAAATTTGACAAGGCAATGATGTTAAATAGATTTAAAATTAATGAGTGTGACAAATGTGTTTCTATTAAAAACACAGACAAAGGTTATGTCATTGTATGTCTTTATGTGGATGATATGCTCATCATAGATAGTAATAATGATATGATTAAAACTACCAAGAAAATGTTGAATAAACATTTTGACATGAAGGACATGGGCATTGTTGATGTAATTCTTGGTATGAAAATTACCAAAACATCATAAAGTTATGCTTTGTCACAATCTCATTACATTGAGAAAATACTTGACAAATTTAGCAAAGATGATGATCATCTTGCTAGAACACCTGTGGACGTTAATTTGTTTCTTTCTAAGAATGTACAGGAAAGTATTTCTCAATTAGAGTATGCCCAAATTATTGGAAGCTTAATGTACTCGATGAAATGCACTCGCCCAAATATAGCTTATGCAGTAAGTAAATTAAGTAAATATACAAGTAATCCAGGAGTAGAACACTAGAAAGCTATTATAAGGGTTCTTAAATATCTCCAATTTACTCGTAACATTGGGCTTAATTATAATAGATATCCAGCAGTACTTGAAGGATACTGTTATGCAAATTGGATATTAGATACTAGAGACTCAAAGTCCGCCAGTGGGTATGTCTTTACTCTTGGTGGGGCGACTATATCTTAAAAATCTTCCAAACAGACTTACATTGCTAGATCTACTATGGAATCAGAATTCATAGCTTTAGATAAAGTTGGGGAAGAAGCAGAATGACTTCGCTACTTCCTTGAAGATATTCCAATGTGGCCAAAATCAGTGCCTACTATATGCATACATTGTGATAGTCAATCGACAATTGGTAGAGTACAGTGTCATATGTATAATGGTAAGTCATGACACATTCGTCATCGACATAACACCGTGAGACAACTACTCTCTAATGGAATTATTTCCATTGATTATGTGAAGTCTAAAGACAACATAGCGGATCCACTAACCAAAGGATTAGCAAGAGAGTTAGTTGAAAATTCATCGAGGGGAATGGGACTTAAGCCTATTAAATAAGAGTTACCACAACGGCAACCCACCTTAGTTGACTGGAGATCCCAAGATCTAGGTTCAAAGGGACAATCGAGTTGTGTATGACTCAAAAGGATCACTGGGGAGTCAAACTCCTTTCCATTTCTATGATGAAATAGTGATGTCTGCAGCGTTTTAGGTTAAGTAATACTTGTAATGATTCTTATATCTAGGTAAACCTAGCAGAGTATGGCAAGATACTCTTCATAAGAATCACCTATGTGAGTGTGAACTGGGCCAGTTCTATGAGATTTGTGAAGGGCTACAATTCTCTAGAGCACTCATGAAAGACCAGGTTATTCAGGGCCAAAATAAACACAATAGTGAGAACTAAACTGTGTCTGGGGATATACTATGTGAGTTCTATTGTCTTGGTTTACACAAACGGCTGAACAGTTCAAGACATCATGTTCACTAGTTAGCTAGTAAATTCGATAGTATCTCACAAGGGAAGGTTCAAAGCTAAAAACTACCTATCCTTTGCAGAATATTTCTAATTTCTGTACTCTCTGTAATTAGATCATGTTGTTGCATTTTCTCTCCGTCAAATTCCATTCATGTGGGGGATTGTTGGAAATTTTGGTTTTATAAGGCTTATTTTGGGCTAACTTTGAGCCCAAAATTGAGTGGGCCCCAAACGTCTTTTGGGGTGAGTCCGAAGAGGTGACGTGTTCCTTGCCGCATGATAAGTCACACGGTGAAGACGGTGAGTGAATGTGAACTTGACGTTGTTTTCGGATTCGTGGAATGGACATTTAAAGAATTAAATGTGGGTTTCTTTGTATGGGTTGTCCCACATTGAAACCTTAAGAGAGTTTGCGTATGCATATAAACTCTAGGTGGCAACACTTGGGTTGGACCCCAAGAGGCACCCCAAGTTTGTAGAAAGAAGGAGTTATGGACAAATGGAACCTTGGCTCAAACCACCACACATGCGCGCTCACGCCGCCTCTGTCCGTCCAGCTGATCGAGCCGTGCCGGGCGCGAATGTGGGTTGTGGGTCGGGTCGGTTCTAACTTTAATTTTTTGAAGAAAATTTATTTGAATTCTCAACGAAATTAATTCAAATTTTTGTCGAATTTGAATTTAATTTTTCTGTCCATTGTTACCTCTTCCAGTCCAATTTTTCCAAACAGGTTAAACAATCCAAACAGTTTTCAGACCTGTTGGAACCCAAACAAATTCAAAATCTGGACAGTTTATTTAACTGCAGTAGTTCCAGCAGTTATCTGTTTGAAATTCAAACTGTATCTGTTTGAAACAGTGCACATGTTCCATATCTATTCCAGTTTGAATTTATCACCTGTTCGGGTCTATAAAACCAGATATGTTCCAGCATTTTTGGAGATCCGAAATTCCTCATTTTCCTTCTAATTTTGCTCTTTTGCATATATTATTCTTCATATTATTTTGGGGAACAAAATTCAGAGAGTAAGAACACAGGTTTTTTATTCGCCGAACAAATTGTTTGGAGTGCTACTACAATTGGTGAAGATCATTGTATCCTGGGAGATAGAGGCCATAGCGGGGTGAATCTGTCTTAAGGACAGAGTGTCACACACTCGACTTGATATTTTTATTATTCATTTAGTTCGATAAAATAAATTCGGTACGTTATTTATTTTATTTGTTTGATTTAGTTTCAATTTATTTTTTGTACACAGAAGATTGTTCCTACATGTACGTATGTACACATATATAAGGGTGATGTATCTATCCAGATAGTTAAAATTTTCAATGCTATCTATTCTATCTTATTTGAGTCTTTAAAGATGTAGAAATCAATAGCAATAACAACTCAAGTCAAACACGTCACTAGAAACACATCTAGAATTTTAAACATTTCCTTAATTCTCTAGTAGACAAAACCCATCTAGAATTTCAAACATTTCAAACACATGTAGTACTGTAACATTTCAAACACATCCAGTACTGTAACCCATGTGAAAAATAATTCAAATTTTGAACAATTTAAACTAAACAATTTCCCAAAATTTCAGTAATTTTTTAATTAAAAAAACACTAAAATTCTGAAACCCATTTCAAAAAGAACATATCAAAACCCATCACCAAACTCAAGCAAGAACCAAAAATACACATAGAGTCCAAAATCTCTGAAACCCAATAAAAATCCTCAAAAATTCAACCAAAACCCATGAACAGCACTGTAACCCAAATCCAAGAGGAGAGAAATCCACAAAAATATCATGGATTGCAAATTTGTAAGTTGTAGTTTACCTCTGAATGATTGCGATGTCGTCGCAAGACGATAGATGTTACGACCAAAACCCGCCCATATAGGTTTCGCGTCGTAACTGGCCAGTAATCCGCAAGATTACCTATGGCATTAGTTAGAAATCAAATCATATTTAATAATAGGGCCAAAATACAGAAGCAAAAATTGCAAAGATGGTCCATTGAGTTGTGCATGCATGGTATAACAAAACTTTTCTTACTTATGCTATAACTTATACCATAAAAACACTTAGAGTATATGAACACACACACACACATATATATATATATATATATCCAGGATCGTTTTAAATTCAATATTAACAAAAACCAAGGTTATACAAAGCTTGGTCACATATGACCACAAAAGAACAAAGGAAAAACAAAACAAAAGTAAGGCCTTCTACTTGAGGTGACCTTGGTTGACTTCCAAAAATTTAGTACTCCTGCATACTTTCACTTAGGGTGGAGCAGGACATTCCTTTGCTAACCTACATACATATAAATAAAGAGTGAGCTAACGCCCAATGAATAATACCAGAGTAAAGGAGTTCATGAATGAGATTCATCAAATCATAATTCATAAACTACGCTTGTTGACCAATATCAAAGCAAAACGACCTTAGGTCCAATATATCATATCCAAATACAAAACGAACTCGGATCCAATTTGTATACGAAACGACCTTGGGTCCATCATATGTAAAACGACCTTGGGTTCAATTCATACACAAAACGACCTTTGGTCCATCATATGCAAAACGACCTTGGGTCCAATTCATACACAAAACGACCTTTGGTCCATCATATGCAAAACGACCTTGGGTCCAATTCATATACACATTTATGCGCACTTTTAGATCATGATCATGTCGACATTCACCTTCGTATTCAAAACGACCTTAGGTCCAATCGATCCTTATTTAAAACGGCCTTCGGTCCATTTAACAGCCATACAAAATGGCCTTAGGCCCATTTAACAGTCATACAAAATGGCCTTAGGCCCAGTCTATATCCTCATCAAATAAACTGAACAGCCTTGGGCCCATTTCATATTCATACATCAATCACTTCACATATTTCATTTCGAATTAAGTGGATAAAATACTCATTCACAATACCAATTCAGAAGTTTAGAAGCTTACCGCATAGGTAACATTTAGAAAATAATGCATGCACAAAGATATCTTTATTAAGATATTACTCACAACGTTTCGGTGCATGATTCGCCCTTGCACTTGACCCTACATAATTCATAACACATTGGGTCATAATACAATTCAATCCATTCTTCAGTTTACTTAACTTTCTTAGGCTTCTTTCGTGTCCTTTAATTCATTTAGGATGCTCAAAGTGTGCCCAAGAATACTCAGAAATGAAAAAGAATGGAAATTGGAACATAAAACAATTTTTCAAAAGTTTCTGAAACAGGGCACTCCGCTTGAGCACAGCTTTAGTCGCTCAAGTGGTCTGCAAGACTCTGTAAAAGTTCTAGTTGCATGATTTTTTACGCTCGAGCGAGACTTCTTCCGCTCGAGCACTGCATCTTGCCAAACAGGGTTGGCTTGAGGGCAAGGTTTGCCGCTCGAGCTACCGTGCAAATCTCTGCAAAACTTCTGGGAGCTTGATTTTTATGCTCGAGTGACACTTTCTTTGCTCGAGCAGACAGGTCGAGTTTTAGAATTTCCAGAATTGTGTTTGTGCTTCAAATACACATTCAAAGGTCCAATTTCATGCTAAACTCACTCAAATATGCAAGAACACTCCCAAATACATATATTTGAAGATGACTTCAACCATAGTTGAAAATTCCATGGATTTAACAAACTTTGAACCAAAAACTTTATATAATTATAATCCATGTTCTTTATCATGCATTTACAAGCTTCAAGGCTTTTAAAACTTAACAATTCATGCATGCATGTGTTAAACAACCCTTAATTTAACATGATTATTAAGGTTTATGCTCAAACATGAGAAATCACTATGAATCCCTACATGCATATTTATATTAATCTCAAATTCATCCATTTAAGCTTAATTCATGTATTTAACTTCATATATACTTTGAATTCACATAATTACAAACTTTAACTCATGAATTAGGAGTTAATTACTCACCTAGAAGCTTCAATCTTCCAAATTCTAGCTAGTTCTAGAGTCTAGCTCTTCAATTCTCCAAGCTTTCAGCTAAAATGTTCAAATTGTATTCTCTCTCTCTTTCTAAAGTGTATTTTCAGATCTTTGAGTTCATAATATGAGCTTAAGTGTGTTTAGCCCATATATATACTAGGTGATTAGTTTAAACTAATCAAACTCACTTAAGGTTAATGAACCACACTTAATTTAATCTAATTATTTTGATCCAAATCAATTTTTAATTAAATCTCACCATAAGCTCTTAAAATCATGTTAATCACAATAATATAGTCAATTTCAGTTTATGTAGCCTCTACGATCTTCAATTTTAAATTATAGTAGAAAAGCAAATAGATTTCTCTACAGTAGACAGATGTGAATTCAAAACTACATATAATTGCATATTTAGCATCTAAATTCACATCAAGCACATAATCACAAGTATAATCAACAATTAATAGTATATCACAGAACAGGGTTATCACAAGAGAGACGAAACAAGAGGGCAAGAGAAGAGAGTCGATAGTCGGTGGTCGAGAGAAGAAAGGACATCAAGAGACAATGAGAGGTGGTCGATCGTCGGTAGTTGGTGAGTGACAGTGTCATCGTGAGAAGAGAGGAAGAGAGAGAAGAGCGTATGAAAGAGGGAGGATTTCTCTGAAATAAGAAAGATGGAGAATTTGGGCAGAAATGAAAGATGGAGAGAAAAAACAGATGAAATGTTCTTGTACAATATTTTCAAACTCTGCCTTGTTTTCAAACTCAACCATTGTCTGATGGTGCATATTTTGACAAATAGACAAAAGTCCCATAAAAAAAAAAAAAAAAAAAAAAACAAAGCTTCCTTGATATATAGATATATATCATATACGGGTCTCTTACTCTTGATCCTCACACATATCACATATCTCTCTCTCTACCCATTTCATTCTCTCTCTACCTGTATAACCTCTAAGTCGATGGTGGTGGATCATCCTTACTCTCTTCTTTGCCACCACAACTGGGAGAAGTCTTCACTATCGCGCAACTTCCAATCTCTTCACAGATCTTCTAGCCACGGGATCCGAAATGGAGTCGTCTTCTCCATTTATGTTGTTTCAGCTGGTGCTTTGTTCTCGTTGGACTATTCGACTTCTCCGATAGGCTAGAATATATTTGGACTTCGAATGCCACTCATTCTCTAAACTCTTGGTCGGCAACTGTTTACGGCCACAGATTGATTTTTCCGCTACTGGTGACAGCAGATTCCTTGGTTAGAGTTTGTGTGCATATTTGCACAGTGCTTCGCTTCAAGCATATATGACAATTGAGAAGATCTTTTTCTATTTGTCTTTGTTTCATGCTAAATTGTTACTAGTTTCAAAGTGTAGCTTTAGAAATTATTGTGGAGGTCCATGAGTTTGATAGATCCGCCGTTGATCACTGGACTTGGTGTTGATGATGATATAGATAAATAGCTATATAGATACATATAAGAGGTTGTGATGATAATATTTCTCTTTTGAGTTTGTTCAAATGATAGAGAATTTTTACCTATTTCAATAGCGGAGCAGCACTGATGGCCCTCTATTAGGATGCAACTGTTGTTGCAGCCATGATGGGAACACTTTCTCTTCTCTAATCAAAACACAAATTTGAGCTGCAATTTTCTCATCAATCTTCCATATACATGAATATATATCTTCCACATACATGAATATATATCTAATTAAATACATAAGTACCATTTAATTTTGAACAGATAGATTTGATCAAGGCCACTGTACAGAATGATTCAATTTTTGTAGTTGCTGATTTGTTGTTGGAGTTTTTTTTTTTTTTTTTTTTTTTTTTTAAATTTTAAAAAAATATAATTTTAAAAATTCCAACAGATAGAGAGAAACTCAAAGATTTTAAATAGATATAGAGAGAACCCCATAGATTTTGAACAGATAGGGTAAAAAATTGAACAGATAAGAAAAAATGAACAGATAGGAAAATTTTTTTAATACATAGTCAAACAAAAGTCAAATTGGTTATAAAAAAAAAAAATCACAGAACCAAAAAAAAAAAAAAAAAAGAAGTCAACAGCTAAATTAAGGGATAAAACTGAAAGTAAAATGTCCTTCAAAACAAACAAAATGATTTCTCACTAAACTATTTCACAAAGGGTAGATTTCTCACCAATAAAAAATTTCCATTAGATCTAATACCTTATACCCTACTTAAATTAGATTTATCACCAATTTTTTCTTTTTTATTTTCGTGTTTTTTTTTTGTTTGTATTTTTAGTGAATGTTTTTAATATTTTACACAATTTTTTTACTTTTTAAATACACTTAATCTAGATACATTTAAAAATATAATATTTGTGAAAAATTTTTTACAAAAATTCATTAAATATAAAAAATATAAAAATTTAGAACATTTTCGTATTCTTGTGTATTTATTAAATTTTAATATATTTTTCACAAATATTATACTTTTTAAGTTCATCCAAGATAGGTCCATCTAAACAGTTTTAAAATTTTTTTAAAAATATTGAAAAAAATTTACCAAAAATGAAAATTTTAATTTTGAAAAAATCAATCAAAACCAAACAATGATCCTATCCTAAATGATTTTGGTGCCCATTTAGCCAAATTTTGTGTTTTTTAAGGCAAAAAAACAATCCGAGGAAAATAACTTCAAAATGTCATCTCAATACAAAAGAAGCAAAGACTACAAAGAAGCACTTTGGCAATAGAATAGGTAATTTACTAGAGATGAATGTTGGTTTTCCTTGTATATTTGCCCAAATTTGTTTATCTAGACTAGTTGCTACATTCAACTTTTCATAATGGCCAAGCACTCATCAACCTCTCTTATTTGACACAATAACCTACATTTAATTTAAGACCTTATAATTACTATGAATGGGGGCTACTTGAGAACTTGTACGTGGAGAAAATATTCTTGGTTTTTGAACTCCTTTTGTCCAAGCCTTGCGTTACTCAAAACAGTGGCGTACAACCTGAAAGTGCAATGACGGTGAGTTACTTGGCGGGTGTGTTGCTAGAAAGCTCCTCCAACGGTCAAGTTAGCACCCTTACAGAGAGAGAAGAAAGACTAAAGCAAGGATAGCCCTGTCTACAGAAAAATTGTAAACTTTTTGCATGGAGGCACCACAGGGCTTATATAGCTTGTGCGCACACTACCTTGCTCGTCCTTTCTTGGACGTGTGGATATACTATTCTCTCTTCGCCTTACACGTGTGTACGTCAATACTACTAAACAACATCGACAAAATAACCAAACGGTATTGATGCATACTATTGGTGGATTTTTCTCCTCACACTCTAATTGGGCCACGTAGTAAACGACTATGACCGCTAAGCTATCTTCAACCAATCTAATTTCAACCGGTTAAGCCCCAGGCCGCCTCATGTCCAAGCTAGCTCTGGCTGGTTGGCTCCCGAAGAATTCTACTAGCACAGTCTGCTGTGTTCTGCTCGGTTAAGCGTTGTTTACTCATTGCTCGGACAAACTCTGTGCGGCCTTTCGCCTTGACTAAGATTCTCAGCTCGGTCAAGAGTCGCCCTCGTCATCTTAGCGTAGTCACTCTTCACTGCGCATACTTAGCTCGGTCAAGATCTTTCACTCGGTCTATGTCTGATGTGTGGACCTATCTTGGCCCATAGTCCAAGCTTATTCAGCTTGGCCCAACGCATATTTCATGTTAACTCAGTTGCACGTTCAAAGGCCGACATGGAATTTAGGTCGGCCCATTTGTTCGGCACAATTTAATTGGTTTTGGTCTTCTATAATCAGTGATTGGAGGCTACTTTGCCTTGTGAATCTCATTTGTGTATTAGAAAACTTGGCTCAAACTATCACAAGTATTTATGTCGCAATTTTTGAACACTTTTTTCTTTTTCTTTTTTTTTTGGTGACCTTTCAAAGTTGCCAATTAAGAGTTACAATGAACCTAATGTTGCAACAAATACATCTATGGTGTCTAGATTTAGGATTAGAATTTGAAGAGTGGGGTCTATCACGAGTATAGTTTTAATAATCAGAATCATTCATTTTGCAAGACTTTCAATATGTGTCATCCATGAAAAAAAAAACTAGGTTGATCCCATAATCGTAACTTTTTTAGACTTTTTTTTTTTTTTTTTTTTTTTTTGGGGTGGTTTGTTTTCAAAAAAAAAAAAAAAAAAAAAAAAAAGAAGAAATAAAGATAGCTTTCAAATCTAATCACATTTCTGGTCAACCATTAATTGGTATTACTAATTAGGTTGTCCTTTTGCAGGTAAAATTAAACTCAATACAGATGGGTGTTCCAAAGGCAATCCTGGCCTGGTTGGGCATGGTGACCTATTCAGAGATGAAAGAGGATCTTGGGTGCTTGACTACCATGGAAAGTTAAATGTTGCAACAACTCTTGAAGCGGAGCTTTGGGGTGTTTATAGAGGCCTCACCATAATGCTTGAGAAAGGGATGAAAGACATTTGCATAGGGACAGATTCAGAACAAGTAATGAAGCTCATTCAGGAGAGTCCGTCTACTAATTTTCAGCAGAGAGGCCCCCTTGAAGACACCAGATTTCTAATGAAGAGGTGCAGCTGTAACATCAAGCATATCCTCAGGGAAGCCAATCAAAGTGCTGATGGCTTAGCAAATTTGGGCGTGAATCACCATGAATCCTTAGTTATCCTTGACGACTCTCCTAGTGAGATTACAAGCTTGCTTGTTGTAGACATAATTACGTCATCTTTTGTTTGTTAAGGCTCTGTGTCTTGGACTTGTGTTGCTCTTTTTTTTCCTGTTGTTTCCTTGCTATAGTTTTCTTCATATGAATCCCAAAAACTTATGAATCCCAAAAAAAAAAAAAACAAATGCGATAAAATCAAAATTATACAAATATTAAATCAACCTAATTTTTAATATAAATGATATTTATTAAGGACCCTAAAAATGAAGAGTTGTGATAAATTTCATGTATCTTTCAAATTTTCTCAAATTCTGAACATGAGAGATTTATCACTTAAGATAATATTTGAACCCATCATCAAGAGACTTATTAATAACATCATTCCTAATCCACTAGTCACTATTCACCATTTTCACAAACTCCGTCGAGTGTTTTCAATATCTATGTGTGGAGAAGTGGTTTGGAAATACTCTTCTGATCCTGGGGGACGTTCGTAATCCTCAGCTAGCCACCTGAAAAAGAATTAACGCTCCGGTTGGGGATGCCAGAATTAGCACTCCAACGGACAAGTCAGTCTCTACTCTCTGAATTACTTGTATTTTAAGTAAAGTGTAATAGTTCTCACATACCTCTTCCTGGCTGATGTTCTTCTATTTATATATTTTCTTTCTTGGGCCTCGGGATCGGGTCCACTTTTAATTCGCTATTCGACTTCAACTGTAACAAACTGCTCTTCACTCGGCCCCTTGCTTGACCTGCTATTGGGCCGAATAGGATAAGGTTCGAGCGTGTGAGATGGCACCGAATGCTATATATTTCAACCCAGAGTTTGACTATTCGGCATATCTGCGACTCCCAATATTCGGCCCTCACAATTGCCCCCCAAGCACTCCACTAACGACAGTCGGCTGGAATGTTTGGTTTCGGACTCGAAAGCCGAAATTCGGCGGCTGACCTCATTCCAACGCAAATGTTTAAGCACACGCTTCTCTGTTATCACTTCAACTTCCCGCCTCTTCGTACACTTCTGTTTATTGTGATTTAAAATCTGGATGTCTTTTCAAATACATATACACTTTTAGACACTCGTCGCAAGACTACCTTTCGAATTACCTCTGCAACTTCCTTTTCTTCACTATCCTCTTCGTCTCTTGTAAGTTTTCTCCCCCTCTACCCTGAATCTTTTCTCTTGCTTTGTTTTTCGCTTAGCACGATCTTACAAACTGAAAGAAATGGCAAAACATTTAAAAGATCTCCTTTCCCCGGATCGAATCTTTGGCTTCCGACGCCATTTTTCCATTCTAGATAACATCCGCCTGTCACTTGTGACAGACGGCACCCTCGATATGGAGAGGGCTGATGAAACCACGATTGTCTTCCCTCTCCTGTCAATCGCAGAGGGTGGAGTCCGTTTTTCCCTCTTTCCATTCCTTAAGGCTGTGTTTTGCCATTGGGGTTTAATCCCTTCCCAACCCAATGTTAACTTTTTTAGAATCGTAATGGGGATTATCACACTAAACCGTCGCCTTAGGATTAACCTCGACATTTCTGCTAGGCCAAGTCTTCTGGTCGGCACGGGCGTTACTTCCTTAGGGCCAAGGACACCGACCATCAACTAGTGACTATGCTTTCCAGCTCTGGGAAGCGAGTCAATGATGTTATGGTCGTTGTCCAAGGTAATTGGGAATTCGGCGAAGGCGAGGATCGCCTTAATCCTATCCGTAGACGGAGGGGCAAACTAGGTGGCCGTGTAGCTTCTTTTATTTATTTTTTGTTATATTTATAAAGCTTCATTTTCGAGACCTCATGGTTTTGCTTGTGCAGGGAACGATTTGAAGAAAGCCTTGACATCAACCGACGATGCCGTTCTTTCGGAAATCAAGGTTGCGCTCAGATATTTTGGCCGGCCGAGTCTTCAAAAACAGGGGAGGGTGGCCTACGTTTTTCTCCGCTACGACTTGACTTATACGACCTTCTCGGCAGTAGAAAACATCCCAGTTCCGAAGGGTGAGGAGTTTCTTACCGCCCTTATCTTGACCGATTTCAAAAATTTGAGGCAAGTCAGTTTCAAGGGGTTCGATTCAGAACGACCAGAAGTAGCTGAGGTTGCCGAGTCCGATCAGTCCGAAGCCGAAGTTGACGAGGCTTTGAAACTAGCCTTTGAAGAAGCCGACCTTAACTCAGCCGACCCTCCGTCCACTTCGAGCCGAGAGGACCTTTCGCTTGACGATATTTTTCACGGTCTAGAGGACCTTCCTAGCGCGTACCCCGAAGATATGGCTAGGTTAAACCTAACACAACTTGCCAAGAAGGCGAACGCGGAGAGGATGGCAGCATGGCGAAGGACAGAGGCCATTTGAGCTAGAGTGCCTCCTGTCACCGAATCTCAGCCCGCCCTCCCTGCCTGTTAGTGAATCTCAGCCCTCCTTGCCTGTTATTGCGGAGGAAACGGCAGAAAAACGAAGTGCCGAGGCCAAGTTGGTTGTGCAGACCGAACAAGAGGCTGGACAAAAGGCAGAGAAGCACCCTGTCGAGGTTAAGGCCGGCTCAGAAGATAACCGCGCCGACAAATGACCTTGTTTAGAGGAATCGGATGTGATCGTGCCTTTCGTAATTCAATCGAAGATAAAAAAACACGTTGATCCCCTGTGATGCTTCGGTAATTAAAGATCCAACGGTCGCTCTCAGCATGGCTACGTCTGTTTCACTGCCGGCTGACAAGGCGGATTTCCGGGTGGAGCCGGATCTGGTTGCAATAGCGTTGGCCGCGCAGTCGGCACTTTTGGTATATATCTCGACTTTGTCTTTTCACTTTATGCAAATACTATTTTGGTCTTAACTTCCTGTTTTGCAGACCGTCGGAAGGATAGCAGAGATGGGCCATCACCATCATGACACCATCGAACAGCTCGGCCGTCTTCAAACGGAAGTTGAGGGCCAAAGGAGCAGGGCCGAGTTCGAGGCTTTAAGGACGAAGATGGAAGCCGTGCAGGCCGAGGCTGAGATGGAGAGGGCACGAAATGCGGATCAGCTAAGGTTATCTGTCGAGAATAGGGCAGATGCGAGTGAAAAGGCTCTGAAATTGGCCCAAGAGGCGGTCTCCAAACTGGAGGCTGAGTTGGAGGAAATAAAGAAGGCGAAGGAAACAGCCGACTCGAAGGCTTCTAAGGCATTCGAGGCCGACAAAAGTGCTGCCTTCGCCGAATATGTAGATGAAGTCCCCAAAATTTAAAAATCGGGGATTCAAACACGGCTGGCTCGAAGCCCTTGCTGCTGCTGATGTGACATTGGCTATGCCAATTCCATACAAGCAAGTGGATATTGAGTTGCTGGAGTCTGACTCTGAGGATTAATTTGGGCGACACCTTTTTTGTTGTTTTGTTTTAGGAGTTTTCGAATGTATTTTTACAGTTTTTTTGTTGTTTTGTTTTAGGAGTTTTTGAATGTATTTTTATAGCTTTTTGTTTGGCAATTTTCATGTTTAAAATGGCTACAATTTGTGCCCAATTTCCTAATGAAATTTTTCCTTTTTTGCCTTGCTGTTTATCTGTGCTAAATTTTGTTATTGATGAATGTTATTGCTTTTGTGTGCAAAATGGCTACACTTTACTTTTAATACCAAGTATCGATCGGCATTGGGTTTAAATACTTGGCCGATCAGATTAATAAATCTGCCCTTGCCCCAGCCAATGCACGAGATTCATAAGCCGAATAGGACTAGTTCGTGGAATGGCTGGGGCATAGCTTGATCGACATTGGGCTTAAATACTTGGCCGATAAGATTAATAAATATGCCCTTACCCTAGCCAGTGCACGAGCTTCATTAGCCGAATAGGCCTAGTTCGTGGAGTGGCTGCAGCATAGATCGATCGGCTTTGGTCTTAAATACTTGGCCGATAAGATTAATATATCTGCCCTTGCCCCAGCCAGTGCACGAGCTTCATTAGCTGAATAGGCCTAGTTTGTGGAATGGCTACGGCATCCGTTGATCGGCATTTGGCTTAAATACTTGGCCGATAAGATTAATAAATCTGCCCTTGCCCCAGCCAGTGCACGAGCTTCATTAGCCGAATAGGCCTAGTTTGTGGAGTGGCTGCAGCATAGATCGATCGGCATTAGGCTTAAATACTTGGCCGAAAAGATTAATAAACTTGCCCTTGGCTCAGCTAGTGCACGAGCTTCATTAGCTGAATAGGCCTAGTTCGTGGAGTGGCTGCAGCATCCGTCGATCGGTGTTTGGCTTAAATACTTGGCCGATAAGATTAATAAATCTGCCTTTGCCCCAGCCAGTGCACGAGCTTCATTAGCCGAATAGGCCTAGTTCGTGGAGTGGCTGCAGTATAGATCGATCGGCATGTGGCTTCTGGCGTTTGGCATTAATGATGTCGCCTCGGGGGCGCTGCATACATTCGAATAAATGGGGTGAGTTCGCGCCAGTGATTCCACTTATTTTTATTCAGACTCGATTTAAACTAGCTTGGGGCAAGTGCGAATGTCAAATAGAGTTTTCTTCAACAGTAGAGGAGAAGCGTGAACTTTGGATGAGCTTAATACTGCAATGAATCGCAGCAGTGAACCCACCCGTGCGGGAGGTAGGGTGTCCAAAGAACGGGAAAAACGTCAGCCTCCAAGTCGTCGAAGCAGATCACTCGAAAAGAGAAACAGCAACGAGGAAGCTCTCCGCGATCGCGACCGAGAAATGAGGCCGACGTGGCGCCGCGACCATTGAGTTTTGCAGTTTTCATGGGAAATAAACCAATGACGGAGGCGGACTCCATTATCAAGGACCCAGGTGTGGCGGTCGAGTTTGCTCTATGGATTTTTCCACCGGAGGTCCAGCAGTCGATGGTTGGTCGACAGGATTTCAACGTATTTTGAGAGGGCATCCACGGGGCAGTGAAAGGGCTGTATACCGCCTATGAAGTCGGCATGCGCCTGCACACCGTGCGACGTGAAATGGAGAAGAAGGAGGAAAAAATCCACAGTTTGGAGGCTCGTGCGGAGAAGGCCGAGCGTGAGCTCAGGGAGCTTAGGAAGGCTCAAACAACCGAGTCGTGTGCGGTGGGTCAATCCAACCCGATCGTGGAGGAGAGGGTGACTCAATGGCTGTTGAGTCATGCCATTGCTGACCATGACACGGCAAGCATGTTCGCCGTGTAGAATGCGAGGACCATGGGTTACGAACAAGGCTTCCATGCGGGCCAGAAGGTCAGCATCGACAAAACCAAAGAGAAACTTGCGGAGGAGGTCTGTCGATACGAGAACCGGGGATTTAAGCACGGTTGGATCGAGGCACTTCAGGTCGCAGAGACTCTCCGTGCAAAGGGTGTTGATTCGGTGTTGCCGCTGTACCGGCGTGATAATTTTCTTTTTTCTGCTTTTGAAGACGAAAAGAGTGACGATGAGGGAGACGTCGGATAAAAACACAATGTGATGCTGAAAACGCAGATTGCGTTAAAAACTATGTAATCATTGGCTGATTGAATAAAACGTTTTGTTTTCAATGATCATGTTTCTTTATAATTTTTGTTCGGCACACATACGTTTGCATGTTTTGTGCTTTATTGCATGAATGTTTGAGTAAGTGTGTTTTAGATGATTGGATAGACATTGACCGTCTGGAGTTCATTTCGAATGTATATATGCCTTAATGTGCAAACGGTTTTTGCGGCTCGTCATAACGGAGCACTCTTCATTAAATATTTATTCAGCATGTGTTACACACGGCCCGGGCAATAAATTCGTAGGCTTTTTCAGCCCAAAGATGTCATGCACCGATGGGGCTCCGAATTCGGAGGAGTTTATCTTGGCCAATTGTGACATCCACGAAGGGCGCTCCGAATCCAGAGATTATTTAGCCCAAAAGTGTCATTCATTGATGGGGCTCCGAATTCGTAGGCTTTTATCTTGGCCAATCATGACATCTACGAAGGGCGCTCTGAATCCGGAGACTTATTCGGCCCAAAAATGTCATTCACCAATGGGGCTCCGAATTCGGAGACTTTTATCTTGGCCAATCGTGACATCCACGAAGGGCGCTCTGAATCTGGAGACTTATTTGGCCCAAAAGTGGCATGCACTCATGGGGCTCCGAATTCGGAGGCTTAATTGGCAAACTCCTGATTTAACGAAATTTTATAATGAGAAAATGGGACTTTGCATTACGAAAGTGAAATGTATACATGGTGAACATTCAAAACAAGTATCATGCCCCACAGGTCGCGTTAACGATAGAATTTATGCAAATGCGTGGAATTCCAAGGACGTGGCAAACTCCTCCCAGACATGTCTTTGAGCCGATAAGCCCCTGTGCTGGCAATTGATTTAATTTGATAGGGGCCGTCCCAGTTGAGACCTAGCTTCCCGTCGGCGGGGTTCTTAGTAGCAGGAAGAACTTTCTTTAGAACTAGTTCCCCGGGTATATAATGTCGCAGCTGCACACGTTGATTGTATGATTTAACGAGCTGCTACTGATACCGTGCCACAGATGCGAGGGCTCGGTCTCGTCGTTCTTCTATCAGAGTTAGATCCAAAGCAAGCATCATGTCATTACGGCCCAAATTGAAGACCTTCATTTTCAGAGTGGGTAAGCCGATCTTCGGGGAAATAATTGCCTGAGTTCCAAAGCACAAGGCGAACGATGTTTCTCCAGTTGATCGCCTTGGTGTAGTGCAATGAGCCCACAATACACTGGGGAGCTTTTCAAACCACTTTCCTTTAGATTTCTCCAACCCTTTCTTGATGCCGTCCAAAATGGCTTTGTTGGAGGCTTTCGCTTAACCATTGCTCTGTGGATAAGCTGGGGTGGAGAAATAAGGCCGAATACCATACTTGCTGCACAATTCTCGGTAAACGCCGCAATCAAACTAGGTGCCGTTGTCTGAGATAAGTGCTCTTGGAATGCCAAATCGTGTTATGATATTTCTCCATACAAAACACTTCACATCAGTATCTCGAATGTGCGTTAGTGCCTTTACTTCGACTCATTTCGTGAAGTAATCAGTTGCGACAATAAAAAATCGCTTGTTGCCTGGGGCACGGGGTAGTGGTCCGACGATGTCAAGTCCCCATTGGGCGAACGGCCAAGGGCTGGTTATGGAGCTTAACTCTTCAGCAGGCACGTGAATCAAATGAGAGAACTTCTGGCACTGTTCGCACTTTTTCACGTAACACTCGGCATCGACTCTCATTATCGGCCAGTAATACTCTTGTGTCACAGCTTGATGAGCCAAAGAGCGCCCGCCAGAATGTGCGCCACAACTGCCTTCATGTATTTTAGTTAGAAGCTCTTTGACTTTGTCTGGGTGTACACATTCTAGGTATGGACTAGAAAGAGATTTTTTATAAAGCTTTCCTTGTGGATCCAAGTTGTTTCGCAGGGCATTGTTTTGCAGCTTGTATGCTTCTTTCTTGTCCGCTGGGAGCTGTTCGGAAGACAGGAATTAAGAATGGCAACGGGGCGCGGTGGGGCCGGGGATCACACTCCCCGTCCCCGATCCCCGATGGCTGAAAAATCCCCATCCCCGGCCCCGATCCCTGGCGGGGGAACCCATCACCTCCCCATCTCCATCCCCTAACGGGGATCGGGTTTCCCCGACCCTGAAAAATCCCCGAGCTTCAACACAAGAACAACAAATCAATATATATATCACTATGTTTTATCATCATCAACAAATATAGATTTAAATTTAAAACAAAAATAAAAATTTAATCACAGATTAGATCACGCGCGCACACACACACACACAGATCTAACAGAGACAGATCCATCGTCTGGCACAGATCTGAGCGACGCCAGTGACTAGGCGCAAGATCGAGAGTGGCTGGCTGTGGCGGTAGGTTCGGTGGTGGTGATGTCGCCGTTGGTGAGAGAGAGGGGGGGTCGGGGCTAGCGGTGGTGGTGATGTCGCCGTCGGTAAGAGAAAGAGGGGTCGGGGCTAGAGAGAACAACGAGAGAGTGAGAGAGAGTTGAGATGAGAGCGAGAGTGAGAGAGAGAGATATATCAGAGTTAGAGAGTGAGTGTGAGAGCAACACAGTAAGTTTGGTTTATTATAAATATAATATAGGGTTTGGTTTATTATTATTATTATTATTATTATTATTATTATTATAGGG
>NW_021032607.1:669690-752634 GCF_004153795.1 Camellia sinensis | reverse complement strand
GGTAAGGGCTGCAATAAGCCTGCGGGTCGTTGATGTTCGGCTTTAACTAAAACATTTGTATACACATGGAATAACATGGTTCAAAGCTCAATTTGAGAAATCAAAGCCCAAGGGTGTTTAATTCAAACTCAATTTCAAACCATTTTTCAAGAACAAGATGAACATGCAAACATGCATGAATTCAAATCATTTTGAAGCTTCAATTTGATGCTCTAAGGAGCCAATTGATCCAAAAACAAGATGAAAACATGGACCATTACAAAATTATGGACATGCATGTACCATTTTATCATGAAATCAACTCACAACTCAACAATTCGAACATGCATGCATGAATTATGCTCTATATCAACATGTATGAACTAAAACATGACTTAGCTCTACAATTTAACATGGACCATGCACGAATTAGCTCAAACACAAGAATGAGAAGATGAAATCCTTACTTAAGTCTTGTATTCAAGGTTTGGGGAGCTCAAATATGCAATCTATACTTCAATCACCAAGCAATTCTTCAAGTTGACTAAGCCAATCCCTCAAGGACAACTCTATTCTCTCCCTCTCTCCCTCAAGGTCGGCAAGAACAAGAGATATGGACTGATGAAATGTTTGTTTCAATTGAAATGAACTCAAAGGTGTATAGGTAGTGGCCCACTCAAGGGCAAGGTTGTAAATAAGTCAAACTCTTTCAATTTCGCTCAATTTAATCTAGTTTAATCATACCTACTCAGTTTTCAGATGAATACACCATAAAATCACATTAATTATGATGGTCGTGGAACATCAATCAATTCCGGATTCGACCGCCGATAAGGCCTTCAATTAGCAGTTTAAACACTAAAATACAAACAGATCAAATAATCAATCAAACAGATAGAATACAAATTAACATACATACTTAGTCAATTCAGTTCTAGTTTTTAATCAGTCAGTTCAGTACTTTAATCAGTTCAATTATCAGTCATAATCAGTTCAGTTCAATGGTAATCAGTGTTCATTCGGTAAGCAGTGGTGAGGGTTCTTACAATGTTAGAAAATGATCTTGATGTACTAGATATGTTTTACATACAAAGTGTGAGTAGAACAATTAACTTGTATGTAGATGTTGTTTATTCGATTGGGTGCAAGGGTGGAGAAATTAATGCTAGGGATGAGGATGTTGTAGAAATAGATCAATCAGTACATGATGATGATGGTGATGTAGATGGGGATGATGAACACCTCATGGATAATTTTGTTGGGTTTAATGATGAAGACTTAGATTGTAATAAAAATATGGATGCTGAAAATGAATCTAATAGCACAAGTAGCGAATATGTGTTAAGTCAAGATGATGACTTAGGTGAAGATGATATATAGTACACTTAGTGATTATCAATCAGGAGATGATGTAATGGTGTATGATGTTAGTACTGATGATGACTTGGATGATGAACCTATTTGTAGACCTAAGAGGAGGAATTTCAAGGGAAAACAGTTTCGTACTCCCTATGATGATAAAGAGCCATATTTGAATCCAAAAGGGGAAGTGGAATTGGAAAAGGGGATGATTTTTGCAAATGTATACAGCTTTAGAGCTTCATTGAAAGATTATATAGTAGAAACCGGCTTCAAGATTGTAAGGGACAAAAATGAGATGTCTAGGGTAACTGCCCACTCTGTTAAGGGATGTCCTTGGAGGATTCATGCATCTCCTCTGCCAGATGGGATAACTTACAAGATAAAAACCCTAGTTCCCCAACACACATGCAGTAGGTTGAACCAAAATATTGAGGCAACTTCAGATTGGATAGCAAAAAATTTGGTTGACAGTTTTAAAGAAAATCCAGACATGGGGTTAGATGCAATGCAAGGCAAGTTGAACAAGATGTATGGGATTGATGCTTCAAAGATGTAGTTGTATAGAGCTAAAAAAAGATGTAGAGATGAAATGGAGGGTAATCATGGCAGCCAATAGATGCCACTACCAACATATGCTGCAAAGATTAAGAAGACAAATCCTGGTAGTTTTGTGAAGATCACTTATGATAACCCATCCAAGCCAATTTCAGAAGATAAACCCACACCAAATGAAGAGAGTACAATCAGTTCTAACCCAGCGTTCAAAAGAATTTTCATCTCATTTGAGGTAATGAAAACATGGTTTGTTAATGGATGTAGACCCTTCATAGGAGTAAATGGTTGTCACTTGAAGGGTCCTTATGGTGGAGTGCTAATTTCAGCAGTTGATTTAAATGGGAATAATGGGTTGTTTTCATTGGCAGTAGGAGTAGTGGAGTGTGAATGTAAGGAGAGTTGGACATTTTTCCTACAACACTTGAGAATAATACTGAGTGATGCATTGCCCACTAGGCCTTGGACCATCATGTTTGATGGACAAAAGGGTCTTGACACAATTATGACTGAAATCCTACCAGAGGCTAGCCATAAAAGATGTTGTATGCATTTGTTTAACAACTTCAGAGGTAAATTTCCTGGAATGATCTTGAGGAAGAACTTTTGGAAGGTAGCAAGGGCTTGGAATCAAAGGGCTTATGATGAGGCTATGCAAGTCATTCAAGGTATCTCAAGAGAAGCATATGCATGGCTGCAAAAAGTTCTTGTTGAAGCAAGGTCTAGGCATGCATTTGATGGTAGGATAAGAAATGATCATATCATAAATAATATGGCAGAATCATTCAATAATTGGTTGGGGATTTCCAAGTGGGAGAGGCAGATGAGGCACTTCATCTGGGAGAGGCAAATGCAGAGGAAGCACTTTATCTGTAACCATCTTTTGTTTTCTTTGCCTTTGTATTTTTTTTTCTTCTATTTTTATTATGGTACTAACTAATTTTAGTTTACAACTATTTTTTTTTTTTTGTGACTCAGGATATTCTAAGTGGGAGAGACAGAGGCAGAGGATCATCTGGAAGAGGTATTTTAGCTGAGAATGTCTGGTTAGTGCCCTAAATTGTTTGGTTTGCAAGTCATGTGCTCTACATTGTTTGGTTTGCAACTTATGTGCTCTAAATTGTTTTTGTTTTTTTTTTTTGGTTGGTTGTTTGTTGCAGATAAATGGTGCACTTAGTGATAGTTTTTGGGTATACATGTGTGACAATGAATAGGTATAAAATATATAGATAGTGCATAATGCTTATAGGAAGATACACCCACTTTTGTTTTTTTGTTGTGGGCATCTTGATCATACTTTTGTAACTATGATGTACTAATAGATGAGGTGCATAGTGGTAAGACACATGTGTGAAAATGAATAGTTACAGAATATATAGATAGTGCATAGTGCTTATAGGATAATGCACCCACTTTTTTTTTTTTTTTTTTTGGGCATCTTGATCATACTTTTGTAACCATGATGTAAATTTCAACTAACTATGAATCATCAAATGTAACTATGAAGCATGGATATTTGAACTTGTTTATATATGTCTGAAGTACTCATAATTGGATCACAATTTGGGATTTGCCATGCTTTCATTTTAAGGGAAAAGTAGTACAAACTTGTTGTCTTACACTTACACTTACATATTTCATTACACAAAAACTACCACAATACTAGGATATCCTTGTATTACATATGCATAGAACAAGCTTTACATATGATAAATAGGTTACTTCATAATGGTAACAAACAGGGCAAACAAACTTATCACTAAACTTATGACTATCAGTAGCGTCATGTATCCTTGGTTGTCTTCAACTACTTGCACTCTTGTATGCACATCATTGAAATTGCCTTGAGGTAGTGGCCTTTGAATAGTATCAATAGATTTATCAGTTGAGTTAACAGGTTTGCACCAATCCCAGAATTTGCATTTTTTTCTGCACAAGCATAGTACAACTTTCCTTTGTTTTTGTTTCTTTCAGATTGTGTCACCTTGATAGCTACTTTTTCACCACGCAAACATATTTTACTTCTATATTTCAGTATGTTGCTTCCATTGTTTGATGATGCCATATCACTGAACCTATGCATGCATAAAAAATAAAAAATAATAAAAAATAAATTACATAGTTCACCTATAAATAACATACACAGAACTAGGAAAGAGAAAGAGAGAGAGAGCTCACGTGAAATCTTCATTCATGTCAAGCAATGTTGTAAAAAGAGAGAGAGACTTTGGAGAGAAACTTAACAAGTGCTCAGGGAATTAGAGGGAAATAGTAAGCAAAGGAGTGTATTATTTTATATAGGATGCCAAGGGTATTTTGGCCATTTGTAGATTTATGGAGGCTGATGTCACTGATTTTGTTACTTTATTAATGTCAAGTTAATAATAGGGGGAATCTGTATATTAGTTTCAAAAGTAGGGGAGGTTTGTGTAATTTTTTAAACTGCAGGGGGGTCCCTGTAATTAAGGTAAACCTTAGGGGAGGTCAGTGTAATTTACCATTTTAAAAAATGTATCGTGTGAGACTCACTTGATAATTTTTATTAAATTTAAGAGTAAATTATGAATACACATCTTGAAATTTATTTAAAATACTTATTATCTTCTATAATTTTGAAAATTACAAATATCCCTTGTGAGAGTTTTTTATTTAACAGAAAAATAAAATTTGTAACTCCTCTCCTATACAAAATAAAATTAGGGACACTAATCCATAAATCCTAAAATTAGAACCTATAGACCAATTAGTCCCACAATTATTTTAATGAACACACAAGCCCTTATTTATGTAAATTGACACATTTACAACTGCTTATGATATGGTCAATTTAAATATTCTCTCCTTAATTTTAATTGTTTATGTCACATTTCAAAAAAGTACTAAAGGCTTTTTGTAATCACATTGGCCCCGTTTGGTAGAACTTATAAGCAGCTTATTGCAGCTTTTAACTTAATTTAAACTAAAAACATGTGTTTGGTTCAGCTTATTTGACCAACTTGTAGCTTAAATAAAGCTAATTTTCAACTTATTTGAGAAATTGGTCAGGGGATGCTTATTATTTGAGCTTAAGCACACAGCTTCTCTGTTGGGGTGAAATGACTTAAATGCCCCTCCTAATCTCCATTATTTACGAAAATGCCACTATATATAAACAACAATGAAAACATTGTTCACTCCTCTCAAAGAGTGATTGGCGATTTCCGGCGTGTGGAGGTGATTTCCGGCGTGTGCTGTCTCTCACTCTCTCTCTTTCTCTCTCTCTCGATGAAGATGAAGATTTGGGTTTCTCAATCTGCAATCTCACTCGATCTGATCTACAATCTCTGCAATCTTACTCGATCTGATGAAGATCTGGGTTGTCTTTCTTGATCTGCAATCTCAATCTCTCTCTCTGCACGTGGTTGGGTCAATAGGGTTTTGGAAGGGCGATAGAGACGGGGATGATGACACGATGGGATCTGGGGTTGCTCGTTGATGAAGATGAAGATCTACCATCATCTTTCTCTCTCTCTCTGTCTGTTTCTCACGAACTAGTTCTAGAACGCGAACGATAACGACGATAGATGAAGATGAAGATAGGGTTTGGAAGCGCAATGGTGAGCGTTGTCTTTCTCTCGTTGATGAAGATGAAGATCTCCGACATTGTTCAGGCGGGTGAACGGTAACGAGCGATGACACTCTCTCTCTGCCATTCCAAATCGCGGCGATGGTTAGGGTTGTGAACCACCGACGGCGTACGAATGGCTCAGGAAGGAAGAGAAGGGAAAAAAAATAAAAATAAATTAAACAAAAATAATAATTAAAAACAAAATAATAAAAATAAATATTGAGCAAAATAAATTGAAATAAAAAAAATTAAATTAAACAAAATAATAATAAAAATAATTTATTAATATTGAAATAAATTGTGCAATTTATATCCATTAAATAAATTACACAATTTAATTGTAATGAAAAAGAATAATAAATTAAAAAAATAACAATTGTTATATTATTAATTGTAATAATTTTTTTTTAATAAAAACAGAATCAAAAAATTTAATAACAATATTAATTGATACAAATTAATAACAATTGTTGATTATTAATATTATTTGATACTAATAAAAATTAATTATTAATATTAATTGATACTAATTCATAATTTTAGTATTAATTCAGACTAATTAAGCCATTAATTGATACTAATTAACAATTTTAGTATTAATTGATACTGATTAAGCAATTAATTGATAATAATTAATTTATAATGGAAAAAAATTATTACAATAATATTTCCATTACATTTTTATCAAGTGTATCAATTTTTATATTAGTTGATACTAATTAATACTAATTATATTAACTTTTATTAATGAAATAATTTTTTTAATTAAAATTGAAAAAAAATGAAAAAATTATTATTTTTATATCATATAAGGGCAAAAAAGCAATTTTACAGCTTATTTACCAAACAGTATTCTACTACTTAAATCTATAATCCCACAACTACACCAAACAGGTTACCAGCTTATGCTCACAGCTGTAAACTATAATCTATAATCACTTTTCCACAGCTCTACCAAACGGGGCCATTGTTGGTTTGGACAAACCACCTTCCACATTCAATCCACCCAAAATGTAGCATGCTCATTATGAAAATCATTCTTTGTGTCACATTTCAAAAATCACATTCCACATTTAATCTACCCAATTTGAAGATTCCCTCCTTAATTTTAGTTCGTGTCACAGTTAAAAAAAATGCACTAAAGACTTTTTGCAGTCACATTAATGGTTTGGACAAACCACATTCCACATTTCAAAAATTATATTCCACATTCTATTTACTCAAAATGTAGCATGCTTATTATGGAAATTAAGATTCCGACCTTAATTTTAGTTGCCTGTCTCATATTTCAAAAAAGTACACTTAGTCACATCGCTAGTTTTGACAAACCACATTCCACATTTCAAAAACCACATTTCACATTCAATCCACTCAAAATGTAGCATACCCATTATAGAAATCAACCCTTATGCCACATTTCAAAAACTACAATAAAAAAATGAAAGAAAAAAAAATGAGCGCAACAATCAATACGGGCAAACCCATTTTAACGTGACACAATAATATATTAAACAGGATCTCATAGAAAATGTTTCCAAATGAACAGGACCTCCTGGTCTATAAAAAAGAAAAAGGATTTTATGGTATACAGATTTCTGAAGTGGGATTTTCAAGTAAATTTCTCATAAAATTACTCAAATTGTTAATTGAAATATATTTATGAAATTATTAAATACTATTAATTGATTTGATAATTTATTAATAAAAATGATCATTTGTTATGCAATTAGTAGAGGTGGCAATTCCAACCCAAACCTATAAACCCACCCAATTATACCTACTTAAAACTCATATAAAACTACCCAAATCAATAAATGGGCTTAAATATAACAAATCTAGTTTGGACCCGGCCCGTTTATTGTTTTGGATCTAGAATTTCCTTGTCTTATTGGTTGTTCTACTTCTTTTCATCTTATTGCTTGTTAGATTTGGCCATTGGGAGTTTTGGTTGAGTTAGAAACAGGTTTGGAGGTTAGTTTTTCAAAATGTTGTTGCCTAGAAATTTGCATGTTCGCTCGAGCGACCATACTTGCTCTTGAGCGGTC
The DNA here is from genome assembly GCF_004153795.1 of Camellia sinensis. Classification (NCBI taxonomy): domain Eukaryota; kingdom Viridiplantae; phylum Streptophyta; class Magnoliopsida; order Ericales; family Theaceae; genus Camellia; species Camellia sinensis. The sequence goes on along the minus strand of NW_021032607.1, from coordinate 745,089 downwards.
TTTTGCAGTCTACAAAACTACTGGAAGTTTGAGTTCTTCGCTCGAGCAGTCATTCTTGTGCTTGAGCGAACTTTTGCAAGTCTGAACTACTGGAAGGGGTGCATTGTGCGCTCAAGCGACCTTTCTTGCGCTCGAGCGGTGTTTCGTTATGTTTGGTCACTCGAGTGACCATTCCTACGCTCTAGCGATCTATGCATATATCAGTCCAAGGAAGTCACTCTTTGGGTCACTTTTTCACATCTCTCTCTAAATACTCCAAAATCTCACTTCTATACTCTAATTCTCTAGTTCTTGAATATTTGACCCAAATACACCTTGATCTAGTGATTTCCTCACCCTTGTTCCTTTGATAAAAAGAGAGAGCACGTCAAGGGCTTCATTTTAATCGGAGAAGTTCGTGTTTTTAGCTCCGTTGAGTTTTACCCATGTTTCATTTGAGTCTTCTTCTTCGAGGTAGGGATTACTTTGACTCTTTTTATGATTTTTAACTATAGTTATTTGTCTTTTAAAAAGGATATTGTGATTTGGGAATTTTTTATAAAAATTTAGGGTTTGGTTTGAAATCAAAAGAGGAGTTTCCAAAATGGGTTATTGAATATGCATATGGGTTTGTAGATGTGGTTGAGATATGAAGAAGTGATGGATTTTATCCTTGGGGTTGATTTTTAAAGAAAGGGGATTTTGCCCTAATTTGTGAACATTTGATTTGTAAAGAGAAAAATGGAATTGATGTTGGTTTTATGTAATTATCTATTTAGAGATATCTGGTTTGGGCTATCGATGGAGGATAGTTATGATTGTTGTAGAAATTACATGAGAATTAGGTGAATTGAAACTAATTTCTCATCCATTATATAGAGCATTGTAACATATTTAACACATTGAAAATGGTTATCGTTTTGAGAAAAGAGGGTGAATACCTTGGTGAATCTAGGTAGGAGTATAGTTGTGGTATTATGTTGACCTGTGTGTCCTTGGTGAAAGTACAAAAACCCGCACGGATATGTGTCGAGTCTTCCGATTAGTACTGATAAAAATGGCAATTAGTAGTGCTTGCAACCTACTTGCAGATACATCCTAGAGATTCCCAGTGTTGTATCCACCACCCTGTTTTCTGTTGTAAAGAAAGTGATTTCATGAATTGTGATATAACCTAACATTACATGGTTTTTGGAAAGAGTTATAAAATATTTTTGGCATGAGCATTGCATATGCATCCACCTTGTAAATCTGTTAAGATTCATACACTGTGTTAGAATATTTTTACTGAATTTTGGCTCATCTTATATGGAAAACCATTTTCAGGTGCTGATGATATGCCTCTGCCAAGGCAATAGCTTAGGAGGACTTGGAGTCAAGAGTTTCTATTTTTTGTTATTATTGTATTTATTTTGTACAAATCTAGGGCTTTGTGTGTATTGAGTTTAAACTCACTTTTGTTGTAACCAAGTACCGCCGTTGAAAGTTGTAGCTAATAAGGGATTACTATATATGTTTAACTTTTATTTTCATATCTTTTGCTATGACACATGCTATAGATTCAAGGTTAGGATTTATGAATGTATATGTGCTACACTTTTGTAAAAAGATGAAACCTTATGAATGATAGAACATTATATTCAGGCATCTATTATTATTTAATATCTGTCGTAGGATGATTTTATTGTAATTATTTCAGGGCGTTACATTAATTGGGTTTACACAGGTTAGACATTCTACCACCCATTCTAAAATGGGCACCACTTCTACCACCCGTTCTAAAATTTTTAAAATATATTTTTTAAAATAATAAATAAATCGAAAAATAATAAATGTTTTTAAAGAAAATGAAAAAAAATTAAAATTTAAAACTTTTTCAAAAAAAATAAAAAGAGAAAGTAAATGGGTTGGTTGTGTTTATTTATCCAATTCGTATCAAATTCAACTTAGCTCGTGTATGCCCATTTATTACTGGGCGTGTTTAGGTTCATTTTGACCCGCCCAAACCCGTCCATATCTGCCCATTTGCCACCTCTAGCGATTATAAACTTGAAGAGCGGGATATAATTTTTAAAATTACAGTGACAATTTATATTTTAAGTAAATTTCAGGTGATGTATTTATAATTTATCTTAAATTTAATATCAAACTAACGGGTTATTTTATTTGCACCCTAAAAGATTGGTTGGACATCCCAATACTTTGGATACTTCATTTTAAAATTTGAAATTTATTCTATTATTTTGAACACCTCAAATAATACGAGAAGTTATTGGTTGGTCCAGAGACAATGCCACATAGTGCTTCACATGTATTGTGATTGGTAGAAGGGGTGAAACCCACGATTTTATATTGAATGATTGAAGAACATAAGGAGACATAGTGATTTTTGATTGCCCCTGAACCAACCAATAATTTTTCAAATAATGCCTATTATACTCAAAAATCTTTGAAAGATATTTAGCACACCCCATAAACCCAATTGGTTCAAATTCTCTCAAACTCAACTTCTTGTGAAGAGTAACACAAGAAATCAAACATTTCTCGCTAGAGCTCACCCATGTCGTCACCATCATCACTCGCAAACAAGATCAAACATCACCCAAAGCATAGTTGTAACATGCCCAGGGGTGCCTGTGTGCATTAAACAATTCAGACCCTAGACTTCTTTGATCTAGTCCCACAAGTGCAATGGGAAACGTAGATGAGAGTCCAGATTTGACAACTTTATAAAAAATCCATTTTATTACAAAATCTTTACAAAAAATGGACTGCATCACCAGATCTTAGAGTCACCACCTAATATTTTTGAAAATATTAGGTAATCCGTGACTCGTGCCAAGGCCACTGCTTGTCGTAACCAAAGATGATTGGCTCCGAACCTTAGACATGAGAGAGGAAGGTCATTAATGAGCACCCCCACTCACGCAATCAAAGATCGACATCTACTAAACCATGATATGCGTTTTTATTAACTTTATATGTTCATGTTTTGATTTATTTAATAAATCCTAAAAAAATTACTATATGAAACATACAAGTATAGACTATGTCATTCATGTTGGAACAAATTGATTTCATGTGTTTTGAAAGAGTTTTGAAGATGTACAACCCAAAGAAATTGAGTTTACAAATATGAAAAATTAATTCATTCCAAATTAAGTAACACAACCTCCATCTACCGGCGTTCATACAATTATATCAAGTAAGCAAGTAGCCACACGGTAGGATGCTTAAACATAGTAAGAAAAAACACACAAAAACGGGATGCTAAAGCATAATAAAAACTTACATGTTTACTGACGTTCCGCCAACAACTACAAAACAAAGTTAGCAAAATATGCATGATCTAATATACAAAATCCTAATATAACTCACAATTTAGATGAAACTAAAGATTCGACTTCTAAGATATGACATGTGAATCATCTCAAGAACATAAGGTAGCGCACATAATCACATAGGAATTGATTAAATTCACAAATGCAAATTTAGTCGAATCAAGATGCATGAAACATGGATACAAAGCATGGATATAATGAAAAACAAAATATGATGTATATTCACAAAGGAAAGCAAGTAAAAGAACGAGATAGAAAGAAGCGGGCGGAGAATTATTACAACACTTTGAACAAATTATTACAAACCAAATTAGAGAGAGAGAGTAAGAGAATATTACAACAAAAATAAAAATAAAAAACCTCACAAAACACTTAAAATAAAAATAAACAAAATAAGCTTCACGTGCCTTGGAAACCACCGGTCAACATCGAAAGACTACGTCGTCTGGTCCAAAAAAAGCTAACCGGCCGGCCAAGTAGGTCTAGCAAAACCTGTCTTGTTGCAAAACCGAGAAAGGGAACAAACAAGAAATATATAGGTGGCGCAACTAACCACTTCCGATTAGCTTGTAACAAAACAAATATGAAATCAAAGCAAGAAAACAAATATAAGATAGAAAATTGCAAGATAATGAAGGAATTGAAACTTAATTACTTTACAACAAAACAATATGAAACAAAAGTAAGAAAATGAATTTGTAATAGAAATGAAAGAATTGAAAATTCACCTTCCAAAAAAAGAGTGAACCTCTTGATTACCCTCAAGTTTTATGTGAATTATGTTCTTAATCCTCAATTCAAGAGCTTGGAATTTGGGCTAGAACAATGGTTTTGAACAAGTGTATAATCACTCTTTACTCTTTTTCAACTTAGCAAGACTACTCTTTTTTTTATCAAGGCTTTAGGACTTGGTTCTTGAGTGGTTTTTGCAAAGGAAGTTGAGATGGTTAGAGGCTTGGTAACTTCATTATTTTGGAAAGACAACTTTCTTGTTTTCAAGGCTTTCTTTTCTCTCAAATTCTAACTCAAATTTAGCAATATCTCTACAATTTTCTTCTTTTATTTTCCTCCCAAAATTCAAGACTAGAGCTCTCATTTACAGGCAATGCAAGTGGGCAATGGTGAAAGACAAAGTAAAGGACAAAGTAGAACACAAAGTGGAGCATTTAGGGAAGATAATGGATCTAATGGGACACTAATGAAGCTAATGGGAGACAATGTATAATGGAAGTGAATGGTGAGTGGTGATGGTGGTGTATGATTAGAAAAGTGGATAGTGAGTGGGAATTGATGGGGTCTGATTATGAAAGTAAATGGCGAGTGGGAATGGTGGGGTGTGATTATGAAAGTGGATGATGAGTGGAGATTGATGGGGTATGATTATGAAAGTTGATGGTGAGTGAGAATTGATGTGTAGAAAATTTGGTAGTAGAGATTAAAGAGATAAGGGCTATGTTTGGTACAGCCTTTATTTTGCACATGATGTTTGTTTACGAGTTTCAAAAATTAATTCCACACTCACTTTTGAAAATTCTGTCGAAGACGGAAAAATTTGGGCTAACCGATTGTCCGACCGGTTGACCGGAACAGTGCAAATATATATATATATATATATTTTGCAACTGACACATGTTAATTTTTATATATTCGAAAAAAATATTTTTCAAATTTTTTAAATTTTTTTATGAGCTTTAATAAAATTTTGAGTTGTGTGTTTGGTTATGAGTTGTAAGTTTTTGTATCAAATATTCCCCACTCAATTCAAAACTCTTTCACCAAACAATTTTTTCACACTCAAATCATAGTTTCAAAACTCACAAACTCAAAATACAACTCCTACTCTCAAATCATATTTAGAAAGCTTTACCAAACGCTACCAAGATACTTTTAGTAGTGGAGATTGGTGAATTTTGGATCAAAAATAATTTGGCCAAAAAATGTGTAAAGGTTGGGATTAAACCTCAAATTACATCTCTTTTATTGAGAATTCTGTAAGAAACACATTCTGATTGTCATTATCGGATAATCAAAAGAAAGTGTCCAAGTCTTAGGGCCGGTCAAAATAGGGTGTCTACAATAGTGAGAGAAGTTAGAAAGTTTAAAGCTATGAAAATACAAAATTGAATATTGCAATTTTTTTTAGTTTTTCAATATCGAACAAAATTAAAATTATTTGGAAAGAAGTTTCCTAACACATATAACTTGGTTGGATATATAATGCCATATAGCTTTTTTTTATTTTTTATTTTTTATTTTTTGGGTTCAGAATTGAAATATGAAGAAGTTAAAAAATTAAATGTTCAAAAATATAGAGTAGAATGCAGACAATTTGTTCGGATATTAAATACTAAACAATGTCAAATAATTCGGAAACACAATATTGAATATATGAATTTTTTTTATAAACAAGTTTTTGAATAAATATAGTTTGCCCGGTACCGTATTTTTGAACAAATTTAAAAAATTTCACCAATAAAAAACAACAAAGATGAACAAAAAACTTACATTTTCTATTAAAAAAAAAAAAAAAAAAAAACTAAAATTGTAGTCAATTAAAAAAAACTTAAAAACGTCTTATTTTTCGTCGATTATTGATTTTAATATGAAATAGAATGTAAGAATAACGGATGAATTCAAGAGTAATAAGTTGAGTATGACGATGCAAAGTGAAGATAGTGAGAAGTGAATGGAGAAGAGAATATTTAATCTAATTATGAGATGATTGTCCAAAACATTACAATTTGCATATTTTTCAATATAAAATAATTTTTAATCATTTTAAATTGAGACATAATAGTAATAAAAAAAATTTACAAAGTTAAAATGTCAACCAATCTTTTAGAGTGCAAATAGAGCTATCAAAAATTACTAGAATAATGACTTGGACCCCCTTTTTTACTCACCCCCTTGACCCCCTCTTCCCATGATTGGTCCTTTTTTTCTTTTTCTTTTCTTTTTTTTTCCTTCTCCTCCAATCACCACCCGCCACGTGTGTGTGGGGTGGTGGGAGTGGTGATTGGAGGGGGTCTCAATCATCACCCAAATTACTAATAGTCATATTACAATTTGATTGAAAAGTATAAATATGATTGAAAAGTATAAATAATTAATATTTTTATAATTGAAAAATAAAAGATCATGAGTAAGGTTTAATTTAAAATATAAAATCCTAAATAGAAATTGACAGATGTTAACAAAATCCAAGAAATTTATCATTTCAAAATTAAAAGTGATTTCTCTATTATATGCTTTTGTTGCAATTTGAAATTGAAAATGAGTGAAACCGTTGTCAAGCCTGGGCGCCCCGATCACTTGAAAACCTAGCCGTTAATCGTCATAATTAAAATACTTCTTCGGCCCCAAAATCTTCCCCCTCTCTCTTCGCTTTTTGAAAATAACTGAAAAAAAAGCCCATTGGGCCCACAACGAGCGATTCAAATCTCTAAAAGCGCGACTTCAAACAAAAGAACCAAGAAGAGAGAGAGTGAAGTCAGAACTCAGAAACTAGAGAGAGAGAGTCATGTTCTTGAATCAAGATCTTAAAGTTTCTCAATCTTTAATACAACAATCACACTTGAAACCCTAGAAAAACCAGCTAAAACCAGCTCTCTCTGTCTCTGCCAAAGCAATTTCAGGAGCTCGTCGATTCGGAATTCTATTTCTCACTTCCTCTTTCAGGTAACCTTTACATTATTACATTTTCTCACTCCCAAAAATTCAAAATTTTCCAATACTTGTTGTTGACATCCGCTTTTCTCTTGATCGTATTTCCGATTTCTGTTTGATAGAATGTTCAGAGATTTCAAGTTCTTGCGCCGGAATTCCGGAAAGAACTCCAACACAGAGGAAATTGAGAATGTGCCCATAAACCCTAGGGATTCGTTGCTTACTCAGACCAACACAGACTCTACTAGGGCTCCCTTAAACACAATTCAAGAACCAACCCAGAATTATAAAGCTGTTGATGAACAAGAAGTGGGTGGTAGGAGTAAGATTGATAGAACACCCACTAAGGCCAAAGGTAAAATTTCCGATACTGCAATGCCGCTTCGTACTCCAGAAAAGCCAGGGGTTTTAGGGAAGAACCGATATGGCTGGGCTCAGTCCGGTTCGTTTACAAGTGAATCACGTGATGATTTGACTAACTATACGAGCCAATCGAGTAGAGGGGTTGGGATTGGGAATAATGGGGGTTTTGCAAATTTGGCTACTCCTAGGTCAACTCGTACAGTGGGGAGAGCTAATAATTCAAGTTATTCTGAATGCAATTCCACACAAAGCACTCCAACTAAGAGTGTAACTAAACCTCCAAATCCCGGATTCTGTCTGGCAAGTGGTTCTCGACCTCCTGTAAATGGTGGTCGCACTGCAAACTATGCTGCATTGTCTAAAGGGCTTCCAATTACTTGTAGTTCGTCCACTGTTGTTAATACAGTTGAAGTACCACATTTTGATCTCAAGGAAGATCCGTCATTTTGGATGGAGCATAATGTACAAGTAAGTTACTTCTTTTCAATCTGATTTCGTTAAAAATTGAGTCTTTCAAGTATAAATTTGTGGAGCTTACATTGATGTTGAATTGGTTTAGGTTTTGATACGTGTTCGCCCTCTAAATAGCATGGAGAAAGGTACACAAGGTTACAATAGGTGCTTGAAACAAGAGAGTGCACAATGCATCACTTGGATTGGGCAACCGGAAACTCGATTTACATTTGATCATGTAGCATGTGAAACTGTAAACCAGGTCTGAATAGAACTCAAAAAAACAATGTAGTTCACAACTGAAGTTCTATGGTTTGTTACACGTGGTTTGAATCATTTGAAATTTTGCAGGAAACACTGTTCAGGATGGTTGGTTTGCCAATGGTTGAGAATTGCTTGTCTGGATATAATAGCTGCATGTTTGCCTATGGGCAGGTATTTGATGAATTAATGGTTATTGACTTTACTTCGAAACATTATCTACTGCACATGAACAAGGAGAATAGCATATCTATTACGTATAAAAACATGTTGGCAAGGAAAGATGGGGACATGCCCAAAAACTCATTTACATATGTAACTGTAACTAAAGTTGTGAAGCTAAGTAGGTAAATATTTATATCAACTCTCTGATCCACGTTAACATGTTGTGCATTCCTGTAAAATATTTTCATATATTCATTTGTTAGTTGTTACATCTATATGATCAAAATGACATATAAATTCCACAACCTTTCCATATGTAAACCTCATGTCAACCAAGGAGCTAGGATGGCTCAAATTATTCTAACGCTAGCCTCTAAAATCTTGTGTAGTTTAAGTAAGCAGGGAAATATGATTTTTAATCATCACAAACTACAAAATATAAGAGTTTTATAAACCAAGTTTTTTTTGTCTCTAAAAGGATAAATTTTGTTGCAAAAAACATTTAGGGACTAATTTTAAGTTGTCGTGAGGATAGTCGTTAAAAAGTTGTCCCAAAAAATCAAAAAAGGAGCTTTTAGGGACATAATTTTGAAAATGTAGCTGATAAATGCACTTTTAGGGATAAAATAACTTGCTCCCAAAAAGGCATATTTTTTTAGACAACTTTTGGTCCCAAAAGTTAGTAATTCATCACTAAATGTCCAATCTTGTCGCTAAAAATAAAATAATAACACTTTTGGCGACAAATATTTTGTCCCTAAAAAGTAATTTTGTCTCTAAAACCTTTAATTTCTTGTAGTGACATTGCAACAGTTCCTATATCATTCTCTAGTCATTTTCCCTCTTCTCTTCTTTATACATATATATATATACATATGTATGTATGTATGTATGTATGCATATAACATTGTCTAACAGAATGTTGAAATTTTTTTGTATAAGATTGATTGCTCAAAGAAATGGGATCTTGGTTTCTCTGTTTTGAAGTCATTTAAGTGATGCACTCCATTTTCTTCTGTTATCATGCAAATGATTCCTTATGGGGCGAAATCATAGTTCTCTATAATTTCATAAAGCCTATAGTGGCATTGGCAGTAAACTTTATCAAGTTGAACCATTTAACACGTGTAATTGATGATCATCCATCTGGCTCCTCTTTTTTCTTCTTTCTTTTACTTTGGTAATTTCTATCTGGTTAAACATTTTATTTTGACATGGATGAGTTTCATCATGTAGACAGGAAGTGGGAAAACATACACAATGCTCGGAGAGATTGAAGAGTTAGAAGTTAAGCGCAGTCCAAATCGTGGAATGACACCGCGCATATTTGAATTCTTGTTTGCAAGAATCAGAGCTGTAAATCCAAGATCCTTTATTTAGCCTTGCTAGCTCACCTTTTGAATTATGCACGACCATTGTAGCTGCAATTAATATAGGCTTACCTTAATTCTTCTGCCTGCAGGAAGAGGAAAGCCGAAGGGATGAGAGATTAAAATACAATTGCAAGTGCTCTTTCTTAGAGATCTACAATGAGCAGATTTCTGATCTCCTTGATCCTTCATCCACAAATTTGCTAGTAAGTTTGGTTCTTCCTTAAGCTTTTGAGTCTTGAGATAATCTTAATATTCTTATTGTCCTATTATGCTATTTCTTTTTATTTGTAGCTGCGGGAGGATACTAAGAATGGTGTGTATGTTGAAAATCTCTCGGAATTTGAAGTCCAGACTGTGGGTGATATTCTTACACTTCTGAGTCAGGTTGCCACACTTTGATCCAAATCTCCTCTGGTTTGATATTGCTATTTTCCTTGCTGTCTGTCAGTTTTTTGTGAGGTTGTTCATTTATTGTTTGTGTCTCCTGCGCATTAAACCTTGATTTATTGCAATAGGGTTCTTCAAATAGGAAAGTCGCTGCAACTAACATGAACAGAGAGAGCAGTCGTTCACACTGTGTCTTTACTTGCATAATCGAGAGTAGGTGGGAAAAGGATGCCACGTCTAATCTGCGATTTGCAAGGCTAAACCTTGTTGATCTTGCTGGCTCAGAAAGGTAATACACTGTTCCAAGATTGATTGTCTTACTTCTCAATAATAATAATAAAAAAAAAGGTACAAGAATAAACAAGTAAACACTTTTTCATGTTACACCCACTAATCAATCATTCCCCTTAACAGGCAGAAAAGTTCTGGTGCTGAGGGTGAACGTTTAAAGGAGGCTGCTAACATTAACAAATCATTATCTACACTTGGGTACTACAACCACTACTAAATTTCTCTCACAGTTGTACATTTTGCTGGTTTTGATGCTCCCCTTCCCTTCTTTTTATATTTGTCTCGTGTTCTTGTTTCTTGATTCTGTGAGTAAACATTTCTTTTTGTAGTCATGTAATAATGGTACTGGTGGATGTGGCGAATGGAAAACCAAGACATGTTCCTTATAGAGATTCAAGGCTGACCTTTCTTCTTCAGGTGAATTCTAAATCCATGCCCTTCGCCTTCATCAGGATTACTTGTGTTTTTTTAATTATTTTTTATGATTTTACCTTTAACACAAGGGCAAATGCAGGACTCACTAGGTGGAAACTCAAAAACAATGATAATTGCCAATGTCAGCCCTTCCATCTGGTTGGTCCATATGTTTTTACCAGTTCTGTTATCATTTCAACTTGAAGGCTTACGTATTGAAATCATGCTAACCTTCTATTTTGATAATTTTTTTCTTTCCAGCTGTGCTGCTGAAACACTGAATACTTTAAAGTTTGCTCAACGAGCGAAACTTATTCAGAACAATGTAAGCTTCTATTCATGCTTTATGCAATATGGCCTGAATAAGACATTTGTTAAGGAAGAAATCATCTCTAACCAATTTAATTTGGTATTCTTCATGGTGAAGGCTGTTGTGAATGAGGATTCTTCAGGGGATGTCAGTACACTACAACAACAGATACGGCTTTTAAAAGTTGGTGTTGATTTCTAATGTTTTAATACAAAAGTTCTGGTCTATTCTATTTTATGCACTAACAAGTTGTTTTTGGAATAGGAGGAGCTTTCTGCCTTGAAACGCCAAAATGTCTCCAGGTCTCTGTCATTTGGTCCAACAAGCATGGTAGGTATAACTGAAGAACGAGAAAATGAAAAAGCAATTGAAACGGATCTACAGCGAACTGATAATTTGAATCGATCTGAATCTAAGGACATTCTTACGTTGTCTACTAAACAGGTATACTAGATTGTATTATGTTTACGTGGCTTCCACGTTGTGACACAGGATCAGTATGTAAAATATGGAACTGGAAATGTTATCATAACAGGATCATTTATTTAAACAGTTGATCAGTTGTGTTTTCTACTTTTTTGGGTTAAGAAACTGAATGAATAAAATCATTTTTTTAAAAAGAAAATTGGAAATAATTCAAATGCTCTACTAAAGCTTTTCCTCTGCCCTATAGTTAAAATCATTGGAGTCTACACTTGCTGGTGCCTTGAGAAGGGAGCAGATGTCAGATACTACTATTAAGCAACTTGAAGCTGAAATTGAACAGCTGAATCGTTTGGTAACTCTATTTTATTTTATTTTTTTCTGCTCTTTTGGGTAGGGGAAAGAGGGAACCGGCTTGTGATAGAAACAGAAGGATGTTTGTTACCTTACATACTGCAACTTAATTGCCTAAAACATATTGCCTCTCAGGTACATCAAAGAGAGGAGGACACTAGGTGCACAAAAATGATGTTGAAGTTTCGGGAGGACAAAATTCAACGAATGGAGTCACTTGTTGGTGGCTTAATATCTGCAGATGCTTATGTACAGGAAGAGAACAGTGCACTCTCCGAAGAGATTCAGCTCCTTCAAGCTAAAGTTGATAGAAACCCAGAAGTTACTCGTTTCGCTCTGGAGAATATCAGGCTTTTAGAACAACTTAGAAGGTAGCTTTTGTCAACCAAAAAAAACTTTGTCCAACAATAATTTACCATTTTTACTAGTTGTTTCCATTTTGGCACCCATAGATTTCAGGATTTCTATGAAGAAGGGGAGAGAGAAATGCTGCTAGCTGAAGTATCTGAGCTACGGGATCAGGTATCTACAGAATCTAAGCGGAGATTGTATTTTTCATTTTCATTTCTCCATTTGTAGCCTTTATGAATAAAAACTCTGTTGCAGCTGGTTTGTTTTCTTAACGGGAACTCGAAGCAGCATAACCATCCAAAATTGGACATGCCTCATCAGGTAAACTTAAAATTGATTTCATTTTCCAATTCATCTAGAAATTCAAAATTTTATTGTGTGACCTTCTTCCAATCTTCACATAATCTTTGCTATTGGAACAGGAACCTCAGCGTATCTGTAAAGAAAATGATACACTACACTTGGAGGTTGTTTAATCATGTCCCCGACTTCCACTTAAATATGTGACTTCCTTTTTCTTTGAAATTCATGCTTCACAGTAACTTTTCTTTGATTTCAGTTGAATAAGACTCTCAATGAGTTAGAAAAGTGCAGAAATAGTCTAAGCTCTTGCTTAGAGAAAAATGCAATACTCAGAAGGTAAGGGAATCTCGTTCTCCTGCAAAGTAATTTTGTCTTGCTCTGTCAACTATGTTTTGTTTTTTATTTGTTGATTGCAACCATTACTATAACTGTTTGTCTATTTGTCTGCTGCAGAGAAATTGATGACCTACATGCTTCACTAAATAACTTCAAATCTGCAACACTTGATCATGATAACAACATTGAAGTCATAAAGGTAATTTTTATTTTATAGAGCTTTATTTTGGTTGACAGTCAGATTACTAGTTGTTAAAGACAAAAAAGGAATAGATGATGTAGAAGTAGTGTGGATGGAGTTAATGGAATGCTTCCCCTAGTAGCCCAAGTCCTATCATTATACATGGCCTACCCAAGACAAGTTGTGAAGGCTTACACTGAAATATATGATTTCAAAATGCACAGCCAATAACATTTTTTGGTGGGGATAAAATACACCTATTGGCATAGTGTGGAACCTGGGTAGAGTGCTCTGCAAAGCTGGGCGTTCAGTGTTCTTATGGACGAAACATACTAGAAAGAGAATAAAAAGGGCCTACCAAAAAAGAGGGAGGGCAGCCTTTGTCCATATTGGACAATCAAACCTATTTCTTGAAAGAGGTGTATAGGATCCCAAATAAGGATAGATAAGTAAAAAGCAAGTCTGATTAGATTGAGTTAGCTACTTTCCTCAGGAAATAAATTCACAAAAGATCCTTTTTTGACTCTCTTTAGTCCCATGTCTTGGTTTACAACTCTTATCTATATAGTAATTGAACTTGTAAGATCACTAAAGGAAAGGTTTTCAAAAATTTTGAATCCGAAAATAAAACAGAGAAAGAACGGAATCACTTTGTTTTAGTGACATATCTAATCAGACCGAATACTCATCTTTTTATCTGTAGCTCAAGCCTCTTGAATACTACTGGAATCGTATTGTCTTTCTTTTTATGTCATTCTGCCTTTCCCTAAAGTATGAGTTGTTTGTCACTTTGGTCTCCAAAGTTTTAATTTAGTCAATTTCATCCCTCAACACTTGTAAGGCTATCTTTTGTCTTTTTCATCAGTGTTTACGGACGAAAGTGACAATTAAAAACTTTGGAGACTAAAATGACACATCACTCATACATTAGGGACCATAGACGGATTTCATTATGATCCCGTTAACGATCTAGATGGTCTGTTTAAAATTGAGCTCATTTGATTCAAATTAAATACATTGAGGACGAAATTGACAAAACGAAACTTGAAGGAGTAAACTGACACAGAGCGCATACTTTTGGAACCATAGATGTATTTTATCATCTTTTTTTTTTTTTTTTTTTGCCTTTTGATCTATTCATGAACTCATTCAAGTTCTCTTTATGGCTGGTAATTACCATGACTTTCAGGAGTCCATATTGGAAGCTCCGTCTTTGGACGATCAATCACTTGAGGAGACAGTTCAAGAGACGAAGCATGATAATTGGATGCAACACACAGAAGAAGTCATGAACTTACAACTGGAGGTGGATATTCTAAAGATCATTCTCAAAGAAGAAAGGTCATCCTCTGCTGAAATACAGACAAGGGAACTGTGCTTGCATAGGGATCTTGATACGGCAAAAGAAAAGCTTTTGTTGACAACCAGACAATGTGAAGATGTGAAGGAAGAGCTCAAGGAAGCAAAATCTGTTATTGAAGCTCTTGAATCGCAACAAATTCTATCAATCAATGAAATGGAGGATATTAGGAATAGTAATAGCCACTATGCAGAGCTTTTGAGTAAACAGGAGCTTGAAATCTCTACTTTGAAGGAGCAAATATTTTGTCAAGAGTTAAGGGATCCCCTATCTTTCAAGCATTTAGAAAGTAAAGACTCTTCTTTACAAGGGAAGTTAAATAAGATGCAAGATTCTCTTGAAAAGGCCAAGAGATTGAATTCATGGTATCAAAGTGACCTTGCATTTCAGGCATCTAATGAAGAAGAAATGGATGAAATCCGAAGGCAAGTTGAGGCTGAAACTGCTGAAGTAATAGTCTGCTTGCAGGATGAACTTGCCATTCTTCAGCAGCAAGTCCAAGAAAGTAATCAAAAAGAGATAGAAACCAAAGAGAATTTGGTGTTTTTACAAACTGAATTGAAGGAATTGCATGAAAAATTATATCTTTTGGGCCAAGATAACAAAATTTTAGGTGAAAAGGTTGAGCAGAAAGACAGAGAATTAAGAACAATATCTAAAGAGTGGGAATTGTTGACCAACGAGATTGAACCACTTCTTGCTGATGGTCATGAGGCGCTCAAAGATGCCTCAGATCAGCTTCAATTTATTTCCAGTTCCTTTCCTTCGAAAAGAAATTGGATATCTGAACAAGTTGGCAGGATAAGAAAAGTAATCTCTGAAAAGGAGTTTTTGATTGAAGAACTCAACCAATGTTTAGAACATGCTAACAATAGCAGAAGTGACATGGAGTGCATGCTAAGGTCTTTGAGAGGGGCAGCTTTGGTTATAACTGAAGCACATGAGCAAGAGTGCAGAGAAAAGGAGAAAGAAATCCTCCTTCTGACATCACAGTTGAGCTCAAGCACATCTACCATAGCAGAGCTAGAGAACAAGATTAAGCAGGGGGAAGAGCAAATTCAAAGAGCAACAACCTGTGCAACAGTTGCTTTTGTGATTGTGAATAGGTTATCTGAGATAAATGCTACTCATCTTGATGCATTAGAGCATAGGGATGCTTTTCTTCATAATCAGACTGCTGAAATTGATGAAGCAAAGAAACAGATTCAGTCTCTCAAAAGGGAACTGTCTATGTCAGAGGAAAGTTGCAGTCAACTTCAACAGCAGCTTTCTGTGGAGCAGAAACGTGCTTATGCTGTTGAACAGAAGCTTGAAGAAATTCAAGAAAGTGATATTTTGAAGACAAGCGAGAAACTCACTGAACTAAAAATAGGTGTTTCAACACTCAAGTCATGCATGAGTGAGTATACAGAGCAGGTTGTGATTCCTGACAAGGATAATCTTCCGGCAAGTCATGTTTGTATGTCCAATGATGGCAAATGTGAAGTATGGGTAAGCTTATTTTTTGCTTCATTCACTACCTTTTATGTTGTATCTTGAAGGGTTTAAAATTGTTAATTCCATTCATCTGGGTATTGTTGCAGACAGGTGGTGAAACAAAACAAGGAAATGACAATGTAGACTCATATTCTGTTGAGGACCTGAAAACTGAGATTTCGGGTTGTTCATTCAAGGTGGGCAAGAATCCACATGAATATTCACCTGATCAGAGAAAGTTGGCATCTGGAAGAATTTGGAAGGATGAGAGTGATAGAGATGCTACCATTGTTCTTCTGAAAAAAGAAATAGAAACCGCCCTTGAGAGCTTAAAAGGAGTGCAAGCTGGGATGGCCAACCTGCGTGCTGAGAAAGAAGAGGTCTGGATGTCAGAAAAACAGAGTCAGGAGAGCATCAAAAGTCTTCGGACTCAGGTACTTTCCTTACAAGTGGCTATGAATAACTTTGAAAAGCAATTTGGATTCAAAATGGAATCGTTGGATCATAAGCTGCTGGCAGTTGAAGATTCTGTGCAAGACGCTGGTAGTTGCTGGTGCCAGGAAAAAGAGGTAAGCTGTTGTGATTCTAATTTATTTTTTCAGATATTAGTTTGCTCTTTGCTATGGGATTGGAGCTTCTGATAACGTATTTCCTTCCACACTACTGTATGTGTCAAATGTATACTATGTGTTATGTTTAATTAAATCAACTTGATGATAATGAATATAAATTGAATTTCAACTAGTTGTACTCCTTTCAGCACCTAACAACTGAATTTTTTGTTTCCCCCTCTCCTCAATTGTTACAGTTACTTGAGCTTGAACTTGATGATGCAAAGATAGTTGCGGTCCAGAAAACTGCTGAGGCTTTTTGCATACTTGCTAAATTCGAAGAGTCCCAAGATATCATAAAAGAAGCAGATATTATGATAAATGAGCTGATGATAGCAAATCAAACCGCGAAGCTTGAAATTGAAGAGATGAAGAAGATGAAGGTCACCTTGATGAATGAGAAGGATATCCTAATCAAAGAGGTTCAGAGCTTGCAATGCACCAATGATCTGAAGGCTTTGCAATGTGAAAACCTTGAGAAACAAATTGATTCAGATTTGCTAGAAATGAAGAGGTTAGTCCTGGAGTTGGAGGGTATCACTGCACAGGTCCAGACCACTTTTAAGCAAGATTTCATGTCTATTGGCACCGAGTTCCTCTGCATGAAGTCTCAACTTAAAGACTCAATGAAGTTGACGCATTCATGGATTGAGGACGTCTGGTCTGAGATTTTTGTTAAGGATTGTGCTGTCTCTGTGCTACACCTTTGTCATATGGGAATACTGTTGGAAACAGTAACTGGGCTGAATGCAGAAAATGGTTTGCTTCACCATGGGCTCTCTGAATCAAACTCAGTCATTTCTGAGTTGAGGGAACACAATTTCAAATCGAAAAGAGAGTTAGATATGTGTAGAATCCTGAAGGGGAAACTGTTGGCTGACATCAAGAATGGTTTTGATCGCATCTCAAGAAAAGAAGATGAAACTGGTGAACTCACTGTCAAGCTAACAACTTTCGAGAAAAAACTATTAGATCTACAGTTTCAGGAGGAGTTAATGTTGCAAAGGTCCCATCATATGGGATCTGAGCTTGCCATGTTAATGAAAGAGTTAGACCTGAGTAATGGAAATATTTTGAAATCACTGTTGGATCAAGAAAAATTTCTGAAGGATCGAGAGGATGTCTTGAAATTTCAGGAGGAGAATTTCATAGTGGACCTTTGTGCAAAAGACTTTGAGTTGCTTGTCCTGGGATCAACTTTGGAACAGATGGCTTTCCAAGAAGCTAATGTGGAAGAAGAAAAACTAAGTTACTCTACAATTCTTGAAAACTTCAAGAGAGATTTGATTTTTCTCAGAGTCGATGCAGAGTTGAAAGAATTGATCTCGCTGGATAAGGAAGTTGAGGTTGCTCTCCTACAGAAAGAAGTTGAAGAAGCACAAAGGGAGAGGCATGATTTGTTTTCAAAGATCAATGAAAGCAATTCTGCAATGGCGCAGATGGCTGAAATAAATGAGGCTCTTGAGCTAGATATTCAGTCACTAAAAGATATTGCTCTTTCACATGATACTTTGAAAGGTGAACTTGGTGAAATGATGGAAGAAAAGATGAGATTGTTGTCCCAGGTTCAAAAACTAGAAGCTGAGCATGAAAAATTACTAGAAGAGGTAAAGAAAAAGGAAACAGCTCTAGAAATTTCTTCCAGCCGTATCTCTGCCCTTGATCAACAAAACAAAATGTTGCAGGATGGCATTTCCTTGCTGGAAATATCATCGTGCAAACTTGAAGATGAGTTAAAGATGAACGATGTGGAACTAAGCAAAATGAGCTGCCTTAAGGAGGACAATGAGTCACTGGAAAATGAATTAAGGAAGTTGAAGGAAGAATATTGTGCAATTGTTCAACATTTGGAGGATAAGAAATCTGAACTTGGATCATGTTTAAGCCATATGAATGCCGTTAATATGGAAAAGGATAGGTTGCAAGATACAATTTCTTCCCTGGAGACTCACATTGCCAATTTACAGACTGATCTGAACATGGTGCATGCTGAATTCAATGAAGTCCAACTTTCTCAGTCTGTTGCTAGGGATGAGTTATGCTCAAAAGGCCAGGATTTGCAAATCTATGTTGACAGAGTTGATGCTTTGAAGGAGGAGAATGTTTCCTTGAAAAATGGGCTCCAATCTCAATGGAAGAATAATTACAAGCTGCTCTCTGCATTAAACTTGAAGGTGGTTCAGTGTGTTGATTCAGTTGAAAATGTGGACACGGCTGGTAGCAGAATATATGATGTACTGAATGATGCAAGTGCTGCTTTAGAAAAGATGTTTCGAGAGATGTGCGAAAACTTGGAAATGGCATCTAAGTTCGTGGAAGAGCTAGAGTACTTGGAGAAACTTGCTAAAGAGCTTATGTCTGAAAATTTGTCTCTTCAGACTGATTTGTTGAGGAAGGATGACATTTTAAAAGGATTGGCATTTGATCTAAGCTTATTGCAGGAGTCTGCATCTAACAGTAAGGACCAAAAAGATGAAATTGAAGAATTGACTGCTTCTTTAGAGGATTTAGAAGCTGAGCTTGCAGTAAGATTGCGTGAGCTTGACGAAGCAGTTGCTAATGGCCAAACACTTGAAGCTCAATTGCAAGAGAAGACCAGCATTATCTGCACTCTTCAGTTGGATATCACAAAAATGCAGGAGTCTGTAAAATCACTCTCCAGCAAAAACCTTGAGCTGACAGCTAAAATTGAAGATGCTTTAGAGGTAAGAAGGTCCGTTGAGGAGGAGTTAACAGAGAGGGGGAAGCTAAATGTGACTTTAGAACTGGAACTCGTCGAAATGGGTACTGCTCTTGGAGAAATGAACAATTCCATTGAATCCTTGAACAGCCATTTGAATGAGGTTACTAGCGAGAGGGATGAGCTCCACGAGGAAGTTCTTATACTCAAGGAGAAATTAGAGATGGCACAAGCTCTTTCTGAAGAAAACGAAGCAATTGCTATGGAAGCTCAACAGGTTTATGTTTATTTTCCACACAAACCAATATGTAAATAATTACTTCAGTGTTGCATCTTTTTATTTTTTATTGTTTTCTGTTGATTAGATAGCTGAGAGCAGAAAGCTCTATGCCGAAGAGAAGGAAGAGGAGGTGAAGCTATTGGAGAGGTCGGTGGAAGAGCTAGAATGTACCGTGAATGTACTGGAAAATAAGGTGACTTTTTAATGAGCTTTTTAATATTTATTTTACTGTACTAGATTTTTTTTTTTTTTTTTTTTTTTATTGTGTTCCAATTTGTGACTCCATTTGCTCGTTTTCTAAGGTTGACTTTATCAAAGGAGAAGCTGAACGGCAACGGTTGCAGAGAGAGGAGCTAGAAATGGAGCTTGATGCAATAAAACAGCAAATGCACAATGTCAAAAGTAGTGATGCTGACATGAAAAGGTGAAAATAATTATTAGACCAAAAGTATGTGGATTGCAGCGACCATAGTTGTCAAATCGGGATTCGTATCGTGAATCGAAATGGTCTCGTACCGAATCGCGAATCGAATCGAATCGTGAATCATAAAGATTCGATCACTTTTTCTAAATCACTTAAAAACATATATCTACACATTTAAATGTTAAATGTCTCTTATGAATATAAAATATTTAGATTTAAATCAACAAAAATGTTATTTTGAATGATAATCACGTAATTTAATAGGTAAGAAGTTAACAAAGGTTCCTATGTAAAATCACCATCTTACCTTTTTTCTTTTCTTTTTTTTTTTAGATTTTTTTATCAACCATTCTTAATAAAGGTAATAACCAAATAGAAACTATTAATTTCTAAAGTAACAATAGTTAACAACGATATTGATATTTGGACAATAAGCATATATACTTTTCTAAGTAAGAGTGAGCAAATAATAAGAAAGAATTATTTAGGATATTTTATTTTAAAGCCTAAAACATTTTAACAGGTATAACTGACCTCACACATGTAGTATTCAATTTAATAAAATAGTAATAGATAATTCATAGTGTAACTCTAATCTTAAACATCTTTAGAAGATATATTACAATTTTTTGAAGGGGACAAAAATGAGAAGAAACGTTAAAAATATGTTAGGTTTAACTGAATCTGATTGGATCCTATAAAAAACTCCATGATCACTAAAATAATAACAAATCATATATATATGTTGGTTATTTTGGTATTTTGAGAGAATGAGAGGGGATTGATAGTGAGCTCCGGATTGATAATGAGCTCCGGATTAAGATGGGCCTTCCCAAGGAGATTTGGATGGACCTCCAAGACTTAGGCTAAAAAGGTAGGTAAAAAAAACTTGTATGTTTGGGATGACTTTTTGGCTAATTATGAAAAGATGTGCAAAAAGTAGAGAGAAAATAGAATCTTTGACTTTTTGGTATGAGTTGTTGGCTTTTTGGCTAATTTAGTAACTTTTTGGCTAATTGGCTAAAAAAGTTAGTCCCCAAACGGGGCCTGAGAGGGTATAAAAATAACCATATTAATTATATAAGTCCTAATCTTGAGAGAGAAATAGCTGCCAGGGATGCAGAGGTAAAGTTCTTGTGCATTTATACTTGTGCTTGTGATAGTTTTTCCAAGTTCCGAAATAAATTGTTACTCATTGGGTTATTCATGCGGTTCGAGTATTTAAGGTTTGTACTGTAATTTTTCAACAGATTGCCCAATGCAAACTTCATATCACTGAGCTAAATTTGCATGCAGAGGCACAGGCTTGCGAGTACAAGCAAAAGGTAGGCCAGCTTATGTACTTTATATATTGGTTTGGCTAAAAGCCTACAACTTATTTTGTCTGTGAAGAGTATTCTTTTCCTTTTACATTTTCTTGAACTACATATCCTATGAACTTGGAAACAGTTCAAGGCATTGGAAGCCATGGCGGAACAAGTCAAACCTGACGGCCCTGCTGCCCATATAGCAAATTCATCTTCAAGCAAGTTAGAGAAAAATGGATCGAAGTCTAGGGGTTCTGGTTCTCCTTTCAAATGCATTGGATTGGGCTTAGTACAACAAATAAAATCAGAGAGGGATGAGGAGCTTACTGCTGGAAGAGTCCGTATTGAAGAGCTTGAAGCCTTAGCTGCAAATCGACAGAAAGAGGTAGGTTTGATGCTTTATTGTGTTGTTGCATATTCTTTTGAGATTGACACCATGCATCACTATTTTCAATTTATGTCCATTTCTAGATCTTCATGCTGAATGCAAGATTAGCTGCTGCAGAGAGTATGACCCATGATGTAATTCGTGATTTGTTGGGACTAAAGTTGGATATGACCAATTATGCGGTAAATTTACAATGTTCTATCCCAAATTTGTTGAAGTCAATCATGCTATTTATTTCCCATCTTTGAGAATTCGTTTTTAGGATGTTCTGCATTTGACAGTGTATATTGGATTGAGTTGGTGATGCTTATGAACAATGATTACAGAATATCTTCCCAAGTCAATGCAATTATGCTTATCTTTTTAGTTTCTTAATGTCAGTCATTGCTGGATAATCAGCAAGTGCAAAAATTAATGGAGAAGACTCGAATCTATAATGCTGAAGCTCAAGATAAGGTACACTCAGCTTCAATAACACTGAAACTGAATTGGACCCCCTGTGCATTTTTGTTGTCTTGAACGGCATCTTTTGTTTCAGGACCAAGAGGTAATGAAGCTAAAGCAGCAGCTCAATGAGTTTATCGAGGAAAGAAAAGCGTAAGCAACTTTGACCCAAAAAATCAAATTTAAGAGTTCATAGATTCTTTTTGTTTTTCCAGCATGTGTCTAATCAGCTTTGAGGTCTTACTCCAGATGGCTAGAGGAAATTGACAGAAAACAGGCTGAGATGGTGGCAGTACAGGTTGCATTGGAAAAACTTCGTCAGCGAGATCGGTTACTTACAACTGAAAACGGGATGTTCAAGGTGGAACTCTTATTTATTTTATTGTGTATGTAGGTAACAATAAGTCTTTATAAAAACATGGATTTTTTTTTTTCGTTTATTCTTCCTGATTAGGACTACTTGCTTTTGATTTGTGTAGATGGAAAATGTTGATCATAAGAAAAGGGTAATGGAACTTGAAACTGAAGTAAAGAAGCTGTCTGGCCAGCAAAACCTTCAGCAACGGATCCATCATCATACCAAAATTAAGGCAAGATTCAAATACTTCTGAATTGGGAATTACTATACTTTCAGTGGTCTCAAGTGGATACTAACTGGTTTGGATGATGTCTTCGGCTTTGTATTGATTTGTTGCTTGCTAATTTCAGTAGAATTTTCATATTCACTTTGCCTTGAAACTATTCAGCAAAACATATTAAGCAATTTCTTGAAAAGTAATTTTGATAGCAAGCTTTCTATTAAATTGAACAGGAGGAAAACAATTTCTTGAAAAGTCAGAATGAAGAGCTCAGTATTAAGGTGCGACGAACAGAAGCTATTCTTTCACGTGTAAAGGAAGAGCTCACTCACTATCGTGCTAGTAATGGCAGAAACTCCAACATCAATTTTGACGAGGAGAATCGGTTGAATAACTTATTGAAGGTAGGCAAAACTGTTTCTTTTTTCTTTCTTTTTTTTCCTTCCTTTTTTTGGGCTAGTACCTGAGAGAGGGAATAGTTTGGTCTAAGCAAAACACACTTCTGCACATGTGTAAGTAGGCGAAACTGTTTCTTTTTTCCTTTTTTTTCCTTCCTTTTTTTGGGCTAGTACCTGAGAGAGGGAATAGTTTGGTCTAAGCAAAACACCCTTCTGCACATGTGTTTGCACATTTATTTGCATGAGAGAGAGAGAGAGCGAGTGCTAACATTCGAGTGAATGTGCAACAGGAAACTGAAGGGGAAAGGCTGCAATTAGCAGAGAAGTTAGTGAGCTTGTGCACCAGCATTTTAAAGGTTTGTGGAAGTTAATTATTGATATTATTTTCCCTCATAAATGACAAAACTCATGCCAGTAACCCAAGTAGCACCTATGAAATATGGGTGTGGATACGGGTACTAGTATGGGTACGCTGATACGGCAATATCTAAAAAAATAGGATACGGTAATAGTTGGCATATGTCAATAAATGTTTTGCTTTTTATAATTTATAATTGGAGATTCAATTTACAAATCAAAGTTCAATACCAAAACTAAAATGAGAAATTATAAAATCAAAAGGAAAATCATATTTCAACAATACCAAAGCAAAGTCTATAAGCTATTTTAATGCCATTAAATAGGAGAAATTACAAAATAAAGTTTCATTCCAAAAGCAAGTTAAAGAAAATTTGAAACTTCAATTTTCACTTCTGTCAACTTCATCGTTGAATAATGCATCTTTTATTTCTGGTACATCAAATAAAAGATTTTGAATATTTTTAGATTCAACTTTTTAATTAAGATACAGAGTTGTCAAACACGATGCACCTCTTGCACAAAAGTGTTTGTTCTTCTTAACCAGGATCTTTTTCATCCAAATAAACAAGGGTTGCTTCTTACAGCTCATCTCCTGTTTGAATCTAAATTTATAGGCTGCGGATATAACAAGGCCGGTATCTGATGTAAGTGTCTCCGTGGCTGAAGAAGCACTAGAGCAACTCAAGAACCGGGTTACTTCACTGGAAAGGGAGCTGCAAGATGCCAAATTCAAGGTAAATGAAATCATTTCTCTTTTTTCTGTCTTTTTTTCGAATTGTAATTTTGAATTTTGATAGCAATGATTTTTCGTCATTCTTTCGGTTTTTCTTTTTGGGGTGAATGATAGTTTAAGTGATTTGTGATACTAACTTTTATGTGCTTGGGACTGAGATGGTTTTTAATTAATTCAACAGAATAGAATTACCAATGAAAGAATTCGATTGTCCGAGCTCATGCCACAAACCTCACCGTATAGCTCAAGAGCAGACGAGAACTGTCAAACTCCAAATAGAGTTTCTCAGACTCCATTTCTTTCTGCTTTGGATAGATAATGCTGATTTACAGATTCATTTCAGAGAAGAGATCAGGATGAATGGGTTAGCCTTGTGCTAGCAGTTGCAATTTTTTATTTTTTTTATTTTTGGAAAGAGAAATAGCAATTGCAAATTTGAGTTCAGCTAGTGTTGTTTGGCTGTAAATTGATTATTTCTTATTTGTATATTTTTTTATTAAAAATATATATATTCAATAGAACCTGTATTTTGCTAATCTACACCCTGTATATACGGTATAGTAAATTATAGGGGCGATAAGGTCTGTAATGTTCTTGCAATTTAGTAATTTGAATTTTTTTTCATAATTTTAATGTTTTGAATACGAATGGCCATGTTTGGTTTTCTTTTCAAAATTTGCTTTATGAATATTTTTTGGAAAAAAATTGAAGTTACACCAAAAAATTGAGAAGTCCCATCAAAATTTCTAATTTTTTTTTTACAATTTTTATAATTCCATTTTTACCTTTCATACCTATCATTCACCCTTCTTATTACACCCAAAACTTAAAAAATTCTAAGGTCTTGTTTGTTTTACAGATTAAGTTAGATGGATTAAAGATACAGTATGCTTAGTGGAGAAATTATTAGTGTGATAGTATTAAATCGGAGATGAAGTGTGTTTGTGTGTGCACTAGTATGGTGGTATTAGTTAGTTATGATTAAATCTATAAATTACATAAAAATCCTTATTACATAGGAGATATTTTTGTTGATTTTCCAGAATGAGGGGCAAAATAGTCTTTTTGTCATCAATCTATGGGAGTGGAATGGGAAGCTTCTATTTACACACACAATATACACTTTCTACACATTCTCCCTCACTATACTTTTTACACACTCTCTTCATTAAGTGTGTGTATAAAGGGAGTTTAGAAAAAAATTAAAGATTTTATTTTCTTTCTACTTTTTACACTTTTTTTGTGTGTAAAAAGTTAAAAATTTATCCTAAACATAATAATTTTTTGGAAAAATAATCAATAAGTCATATTCTGCTCTTAAGATTAGTAACGAGTCCTGCAATATGGATAACTAAGTCCTATTTGCGATAAATGGTTCCCAAAAGATTCATTGCTCTATAATGGTATGTTCCCAATTTTACCTTCATATTTAATATGAATAACAATTTTATAAATAACTTAATTAAAATTTTAATTGTAAAAATTATAGTCCTTATACCTATAATTTTTTTATTTTATGAAAATCATTTAATTTGAAAAATTAAAAGTAATTTACTTATAAAATTTCTAATACATTAAAATTATTTATGAAAGTTTTTGTTCATATTTTAATGAAAATGATAAAATGAAAATAAAATATACTATTATGAACAATTGAATTTTTTTTATGTATAGCAATTTATTAAAAAAAGATTTATTTGTTAATATTGAAATTTGATATAACTAAATAATAATTTTCAAAACAAAATTGAACTTTTTAATGATTTTTTCATTGTGATTTATGATTTTTTTTAATACAATATCATGATTTTTATAAGTAAAAAATATTATTTTATTTAAATTAAAAATATTTCCATATTAATTGAGGGGTAAAATTGAAATAACATCCACCATTATAGAGTAATGAATTTCTTGAAAATATGTTATAAAAACATAGGATTTAGTTGTTCATATTGAAACTTGATAGGACTTGATAGTAATCTTAAGCGCAAAATATGCCTTATTAATTATTATTATTATTATTTTTAGGGAAAATTGGCCTAAGGTCTCTCCTCTACTTTTAATAGGAGGAGAGGTCCTTTATAATATGTTTTGATGGCTAAGGTCCCTCAAATTTATTTTAGGTTATAAAGTACCTAAATTACCCTTCCTTTATAACATAAATTTGTTTGAATATTATATTGTTGACTTAACTGATAGATTTTGGAAACCGAGTTTGAAGTGGAGATTTTGTCGAAGTTTTCGTCGGAGATTTCAGTGGAGATTTTATGGTGGAGATTTCGTCGGAGATTTCAGTGGAGTTGACGAGAAAGATTGCTACGATCGTGTAGATTTCGTTGGAGATTTCGTCGGAGATTTCAGTGGTGTTACAGTATGTTGAACACGTAGATTTTCAGTGGAGTTGAATCAGGTTTGTTTTCGATGGAGATACCACATGCATTTTGATTTTTGTTTTGAATTTTTGTTTAGAGAGAGGCCAAGTTGATAGAGTTGATTTTTATTTTTGGAATTAATTTTTTATTATTTGTTTTTTAATCAATTTCAAAGAGTGTTGACAGTGTGTTGATCGCGTAGGTTTTTGAGTGGAGTTGAATTAGGTTTGTTTTCGATTTAGATTCCACATGGATTTTGATTTTTGTTTAGAGAGAGGCCAGCTTGATAGAATTGATTTTTATTTTTGGAATTAATTTTTCATTCTTTGTTTTTTGATCAATTTCAAATAGTGTTGACAGTGTAGGTGATTTTGATGTTTAGAGTTCATTTTTGGTGCTCTGTTTTTTATCAACATGTTGATCAATGATAAGTTTTGTTCTATGTTTTTTCAAACCAGAGAAATTTCATTTTTTGCACTTTTGTTTGTGTAGTCCAGAGGAAATTATAAGTGCATATGGACATATTATTAGAAGTTTGTAATGGAGATAGAATATGAGAAAGTGAATGTAAGTTCATAAATTTCTCTAGACTTGTATTTGTAGTTCAGAGAAAATTGTAAGTTTGTTACTCACTTTCAGTTTGTAGTTCAGAGAAAAGTATTTCTCTCGACTTGTATTCTATGTGATTTTTTTTCTATAATTGTGTTTAATAGTTAGCAGTAAATTTCTCTGTGATTCATTAAGTTTCTGTGATTTTGTTTTTTATCATCTTGAAGATGAATATCAGTTTGTAGATGTCTTTGGACTTTTATTTTAAGTTCAGAGAAAATTATAATTTTTAAAAATTTCTCTGGACTTTTATGTTGTTCTTGTGAAGTGTTTCTATGTTAAACAAATTATTTTTGTTGTATTTTGTTTCAGTTTCAATGGACAGTGCAGTGTTGTTGCTGTGCAAATATGGGAATGATACTATTGTCATTAATGTTTCATGCGAATTTAATTTTGAGGAATTGGTTGGCATTTTGTGTAAAACATGGGAGAATTTGAAACCTGAGACTATGTGTATTTCATATTCTATTTTGGGCCATCCGAATTGTATGGTTCGAAATAATATTGATTTTCTGAATATGTTGAGGATTGTTTGTGCACGCGGTATTGATATAGTTGATGTTTCAGTTAGTAGATATAGTACTTCTGATGAAGAGGATGAAGTAGGGTCTAATTGGGTAAATGTTGTGGATGGTGAGTGTGATAGGCTGGTGGATGTTGAAAGGAATTCACTCTCTAAGTTTTGTTCTCACCAAGAAAAGGTGTTATTGTCGGCTAGTTGGCGGAATAATATTACGAGTGTTGGACAAAAGTTTGAGGGTGGTGTGGTTGAGTTTCGTAGTTTTTTATGCAAGTATGCTATTGAGGTTGGTTTTCAGTTTACGTATGTTAAAAATGACATGCTGAGGGTTACGGCAGAATGTGCATATAAGGAATCAAGGGGATGTCTGTGGCGTGTACATGCTTCTGTTGAAAAAACAAATGGGTTCTTCTACATAAGGACTTTGAACAATGAACATACGTGTGGTGTGGCAGTTCGTACGAGTAAACATTCGAAGATGACTTCCAGCTTAGTTTCTGGGCTGGTACTTGAAGAGGTAAGTGCAAAACCTTTGACTCGTCCAGTGGATGTTGTGAAAGAAATGAAAGACAAGTATGGGGTCTCAATCAGTTATAACTGTGGTTGGTTGGGTGTTGAAAAAGCAAAATGTAGTATATATGGGGATTCTTGTTTGTCATTTGATCAATTACGGTGGTATTTTGATGAGGCATTGAAGAACAATCCAGGGAGTCGTTTTGAGTTAGATTTTGAAGATAACAAGCGTTTCAAAAGAGTGTTTGTGGCTTTTCATGCATGCATTGCTGGTTTCAAATATTGTCGGTCACTGCTTTTTCTTGATGGAACATTTTTGAAAGGACGATACAAAGGAGTTATGCTTGCTGCAACGGGGAAAGATGGGAATGAAGGTAATTGTAAATATATCTAATTTTATCTAAGTATGTGAATTTTCTATACATGTAGGAATTGAGTGAATGTGAATTTTCTCTGATTTTGGCCACTGTGTATATTTTCTATTGTTGTGGCCACTGTGAGAATTTTCATTGGATTTTGGTCAGTGTATGAATTTTCTCTGGATGTTGTCAATGTGTGAATTGTATCTGTAGGTGGTCACTAAGTGAATTTTCTCTGTATATTATGATTGTGTGAATTTTCTCTGTAGCTAGTCACTAAGTCAATTTTCTCTAGATGTTGCCAATGTGTGAATTTTCTCTGGATGTTGGCAGTGTCAAACTTCTCTGGTTGTTTATTGTTCTATTTTTCTCTGCATGTGTATATCTAATATGCTTGTTCCTATTTGTTTTGTAGGTTTTTTTCCTGTAGCTTTTGCTGTTGTTGATGCTGAGAATAAAGACAATTAGTGTTGGTTTCTTCAACATTTATATGGAGTATTAGGATCAGAAAGGGTGATAAGTTTCATATCAGATCGACATTGTGGAATTGTTGAAGGAATTGCTAGGTTTTTCCCTAACTGCTTTCATGGATTTTGTCTGGAACATCTAAAGAGAAATTTGAGGGATAAGTTGTCATGTGGAAACACAAATTTGGTTAGGGAGACGATTGTGTCCAAGTTTTCAGAATGTGCATATGCTCCAACAAAGGCATCATTTCATTTCAAGTTAAATGAATTAAAAAGTGAGGGAGGAGACATTGTGAGTGTTTTCTTGAGAAGTTTACCATATGAAAATTGGAGTGATGCATATTTTGCGGGGAAACGTTATGGTGAGATGTATTCAAATTTGCTGAGTCATTCAATTCATGGATACGAGAAGCTCGGCACTTGCCAATAACAAATTTGGTGGACATGATACGGTTGCAAATCATGAATATGAGGTCTGATAGGAGGCTGCTCTCTAATAAATGGAATAAAATTTTGTGTCCTCGTATGGATAGTGTGTTGGAGAAGTCTTTTTTGTACGGGAGGACATGGAATGTGAGTTTATCATCTGATAATGTCTTTGAAGTGCATTGTTTTCCTTCGGTTATGGTTAATCTTGGGTTAAGAACTTGTTCATGTCGAAAATGGGAAATAAATGGGTATCCATGTCAACATGCTGTTGCTGCAATTTTTAGGAGTGGAAAGAATTTGAATTCATTTGTTGAACCATTTTCTCATGTTGATATGTATCGTCAAGCATACTCGTTTTCGATTGGCCCAGTTCCAACTGTTGAAAAACCTGTGTGTAGCATTGAAGATGCTATGATTTTACCTCCATTGAGCAAGAGACCTGCTGGGAGGCCGAAGAAGAACAGAATTGCTTCTACTGGAGAGTTTAAAAGGGTGATTAAGTGTAGTCGTTGTGAGAGTATTGGTCACCATAATAAGAGGACATGCAAGGAACCTTTGTTAAATAGTTGAAGATTATACATTTTATTGATTGAATAATACATTTGATGATTACTTTGTGTATTTTGTTTTGTGAAATTTATTTTTTGGACAGTGTATATAATAATATCAATCAAATTCATCCAGAGAAATTTTTCAATATGAGTTAAAGTGTGTTTGTTGATATATACTATAGGCAGTGGGTTTGTAGTACCTGTCAAATTCATCCAGAGAAATTTTCTTATGGCAGAGAAAATTCTGTGTGTTGTGTTTTGAAACTTCATATTCATCCACATAATTTTGACAATGGCAGACTAAAGTACTGTGTGGATTGTGTTTTTTGAATTTGATAATTGTTTTGTACTAACACAGTGCATTAAAGATTGAATGATCATATAGGCACCTTCTTTGGTGAGATATGAGTTAAATTTATCTGTAAATTTCTGGTAGCTTCATATCAGTCATTTCAAGAAATGTGCACAGCAGACAGAGCATACAAAAAATTATTGTGAGTTGAGAATTTCTCTAAACCAGGGAAGAATTTCTCTGGACTCACTTCAACTCAGAAATTTGTGTCAAAGCCAGAGAAATTTTCCTCACCAACTCGGAGAAATTCCTCCTCTCCAAATCACTCAACCCGGAGAAATTCATAACTTAGAAATTCCATTTTCTGTCAAATTCATCCAGAGAAATTTTTCACCATCAGAGAAAACTATCTGGGCATTGTGTTCTGAAATTTGAAATTCATGCAATGAAAATTTTCAGTGGCAGATAAAATTACTGTGTGCTTTGTGTTTTGTTGAGTTTAATGATTGTTTTGTACCAACACAGAGTATTACAGATTACATGATCATATAGGCATCCCCTTGGGACGATACAAGTTAAATTTCTCTGTGAATTTCTGGTAGTTCATACCAGAGATGGTAGTTTATACCAGAGAAATTTCTGCAGACAATTTTCTCTGGCAGACAATTGTTGAAATTTACATTAGTTGAAATAAAAAAAAAATGAAATTTAGATTAGTCAAGAAAGGATATATACATATATGTCAAGGATCATCATTCCTTCAATGTATCAATAAGAAAGGATATATACATATATGTGAGACAATTTTCTCTGTGTAGATATGTACATTGTCTTCCTTTCACTAGTTTCACTATTACATTTGTGGTTCTTCTGGAGGTATTTCAATTGGTTCAGTCCATGACCGGCCAACTTCGGTCACAAATCTCTCTATGAGTTCTGCCCCCATCAACCTTATCTCTTGTGTGGACAATTTGGAGCTGATAGGTTCATGCTTGCTATATTGTTTCATTACATAGCAGACAAAGAGGCCACAATCCAAACTGCATACAAATTATAGGTATGGTTAGTTTTAAGAAACATGCAAATCAGATTATCTTATTTATAGATGTATGAAACTTACGAATCGCTTTCTTGTTGTGGAGCATTGTTGACATACTCAAAGTCATAACTTGTGTTTTGTGAGTTAATTAATTTGAAAGAGGGTTGTGATTGAGCGTCTCTTTCAAGACAAGCTTTCAGAAAATTCTCCACGTAATCTTGCTGCAAAAAAATAATTTTTATATAACAGAGAAATTTACGGACAAGTCAATGGGATTCTATGAAAATTATCATCACATAAAGATGATGATAGATCAGAGAAATTTGCACTCGTTACCAATTGTTTTGCATCTTTGACATATTTGTCTTCTGCATCATCCCTCCTTGGCCTCAGTGAGTTGTAGAACCTCCACAAATTGTCTTGTTTGTCTAGGACAAGCAAGGTCCAGTGATTTCCATGTGTGGACTTCTCATTACCTCCAGTATTTATTGGGAAATGGAGGAACCTATAGTTCCTCCATGCTGTTTCAATATGCTTGTCAAATAAGGACACTCGAAAAGTTTGATTTTCTGTCATCTTGATGAAATTCTGTGTTCAGAGAAAATCAAAAAATGGTTTTGTTATGACTAGTGACACAACTGGCTTCAAGAAGTATCTTAAGAAGAGAAAGTAGTAAGTAAATTCCAGAGAAAATCAAATAAAATAGTAGTAACATACTACGCTCATGGATGTGAAAAAAAATGAGGTTGGTTGTTGTTTCTCTCTGATTTGGTCAGCCAAAAGGATCTCTCCATAGCTATCAATGACCTGAAAAATATGATTTATAATTGTAATATTGTTTTATAAAGGCTGATGGAACATTGCAGAGAAATTTTGATGAAAGGGAAAGACTTACATTGTTGGCAATTTCTTTTTGCTTTATTAGGTTTCCAATGTCTTCAAAGGTAATGAGATTCAACTCACTTGTCCAAATTAAAGCTCTACAAGATGGCAAAGAAGGGATTGAATTGTTGTTAATGCAACATAAGTTTGTAATTTGTTGTTTGTTATGTTCTATTTTGTTTGTTGTACTTACTCAAGCCTAGACACATTTGATATGTGCTGCAAGATGTCTTTTATATGATCTTTTATCAATCTTGAAATTGGAAGAGCTTGTGGAAAGACCCAAGATTTTCTGATGTTTATAGGTTGAGGCAAGACGTACGCATCAGCATCAAGCACTTCTTTGTCCATCGTGCTTTGCTCAACTTGCTTTGCAGCTTGTTTTGAAGCTCTAGTCACTTTCGCAACTTTGGGATATTGGAATTCTGGATCATGCTGCTTTTCTTTCCTTTCTTTTGCCTTTAAATTTTTTATCATTGACGTCGGATCTTTTTTGACTGTAGACAGTGAAAATATTAGGAAAAGTGAAATTTCTCTGAAACAACAGATGATATTTCAATATGTAAATTTATTTAATTCAATATTTTGCAGTTACCATAGAGTTTTGTCTTTTGTTTCGGTTGTTGTTTGTGTGGCATTTGTTCTTGTTGGGTTGTTGGTTGTTGTTCCACTTGCATTCCAACTATACACAGTGAAAATCAAACAAGTCCCAAAAATGGAATAAGAAAATATACAGAGAAATGAAATGAGCAGTAGAAATATAACTAATGTGTTCAGAGAGATATAACTTCCAGAGAAAATTACCAATGACATAGAAAATTATAATAAATAGAAATTTCTCTGAGTTATGTTGACATAAGGACATAACTTTTTGTGGCTCAAGATTTTCACTAACCATGTTGTTGAAGTTGTGTTGGTGTTCGGTATGATTGTGTTGCTAGTTGGACGGATAGTTCTTGAACTTGTTCATGCAATTTAGCCTTTTCAGTTTCAAGCTCCGAATTTGAACACCTCAACTGTTGAATTGTTTTTGTATCGTCTGATTTTTCAATCTCTAACATCCTTAGTTTCATTCAGATTGTGCTTTCTTTTTCTTGAAGTTCTGAGTTATGTGATGTCAGGATTCTTATTGAAATATCCTTTTCAGCAAGTAATTCAATCCAATTTATGTCTTCTTCTTTTTTAGATTGAGAAAGTGCCTTCAGTCTTTGGCGTAGATCAGCAATTTGGGCATCCTTTGATTCCTCAAATTCTTCAGGCTGATGCATTGTTGAGCCACAAATGCCATCATGTTGTTGGTCCATCGGCTCATTATTTTCTTTTTCATCACTTTAATCCTTGTTTTCTTCTTGTTGTTCATCTTCTTCTTCATGTTCTTGTTCACTGTCTTCTTCTTTCTGTTCATTTTTTTCTTTGTCTTCTGGTTCTATATATTCACGTTCTTCACTGGTTTCTTCTTCTGTTCTGCTTGCTTGATGTTCTTGTCCATTGCTGGCTTCGTATTCTTCTGTGTTGCCTTCTGCTTGTTCATTCTCTCGATCTTCAGATGGATCTTGTAATGTCTCTTTGAATTTGACAATTAAGATGACAAAGAAGGGATTGAATTGTTGTTAATGCAACATAAGTTTGTAATTTGTTGTTTGTTATGTTCTATTTTGTTTGTTGTACTTACTCAAGCCCAGACACATTTGATATGTGCTGCAAGATGTCTTTTATATGATCTTTTATCAATCTTGAAATGGGAAGAGTTTGTGGAAAGACCCAAGATTTTGTGATGTTTATAGGTTGAGGCAAGACGTATGCATCAGCATCAAGCACTTCTTTGTCCTTTGTGCTTTGCTCAACTTGTTTTGCAGCTTGTTTTGAAGCTCTAGTCACTTTCGCAACTTTTGGATATTGGAATTCTGGATCATGCTGCTTTTCCTTCCTTTCTTTTGCCTTTAAATTTTTTATCATTGAGGTTGGATCTTTTTTGACTGTAGGCAGTGAAAATATTAGGAAAAGTGAAATTTCTCTGAAGCAACAGATGATATTTCAATATGTAAATTTATTTAATTCAATATTTTGTAGTTACCATAGAGTTTCTTCTTTTGTTTCGGTTGTTGTTTGTGTGGGATTTGCTCTTGTTGGGTTGTTGGTTGTTGTTCCAGTTGCATTCCAACTATACACAGTGAAAATCAAACAAGCCGCAAAAATGGAATAAGAAAATATACAGAGAAATGAAATGAGCAGTAGAAATATAACTAATGTGTTGAGAGAGATATAACTTCCAGAGAAAATTACCAATGACAGAGAAAATTATAATAAATAGAAATTTCTCTGAGTTATGATGGCACAAGGACATAACTTTTTGTGGCTCAAGATTTTCACTGACCTTGTGGTTGAAGTTTTGTTGGTGTTCGGTATGGTTGTGTTGCTAGTTGGACAGATAGTTCTTGAACTTGTTCATGCAATTTGGCATTTTCAGTTTCAAGCTCCGAATTTGAACACCTCAACTGTTGAATTGTTTTTGCATCGTCTGCTTTTTCAACCTCCAACATCCTTAGTTTCATTCGGATTGTGCTTTCTTTTTCTTGAAGTTCTGAGTTATGTGATGTCAGGATTCTTATTGAAATATCCTTTTCAGCAAGTAATTCCATCCAATTTCTGTCTTCTTCTTTTTTAGATTGAGACAGTGCCTTCAGTCTTTGACGTAGATCAGCAATTTGGGCATCCTTTGATTCCTCAAATTCTTCAGGCTGATGCATTGTTGAGCCACAAATGCCATCATGTTGTTGGTCCATCGGCTCATTATTTTCTTTTTCATCACTTTAATCCTTGTTTTCTTCTTGCTGTTCATCTTCTTCTTCATGTTCTTGTTCACTGTCTTCTTCTTTCTGTTCATTTTGTTCTTTGTCTTCTGGTTCTATATCTTCATTTTCTTCACTGGTTTCTTTTTCTGTTCTGCTTGCTTGATGTTCTTGTCCATTGCTGGCTTCGTATTCTTCTGTGTTGCCTTCTGCTTGTTCATTCCCTCGATCTTCAGATGGATCTTGTAATGTCTCCTTGAATTTGACAATTGCCTTTTTTAATTCTTTCTTCGTCTTTTTGCCAAGACAGAACTCCTCTGATGGGTTTTTGACTATCTGCTTGTTATCTATCTGTAACAGGAGACTCTTTTATTAGAGAAATGTTACAAAATTCACTGAGAGAAAAAATTCAAATAAGGAAAATAAAATTCATCTAAATGATACTAATGGGAAACAAACTTCAGAGAAAATTGTATGGGCCAAACAAAATTAGAGACATAGAGTTAATTTATGAGGTAGAGAAAATTATGAAACGAGCAACATAATTTAGATATCAGAGAAAATCAATCAAGGCATATAAGTTAATATTTTACTATAATTGTGTTAGAGAAATTTGAATTCCAGTGAAAATTCATTAGAAGGGTAGAAATAAACAGTGTTTATCAAAGATGCAAGGCACATAAGTTTTGGGCAGAGAAAATTACACATAAGGAGATAAAATTTGATGGGCCAGAGAAAATTATGAAACAACCAACATAATTCAGATATTAGAGAAAATCAATCAGGGCATATAAGTTAATATGTTACAATTGTGGTCAGAGAAATTTGGATGGCAAAATTACACATTCTTGAGGAAATTTCAATTCATAATATTAAAATGCAAGAAAAATTTACATACACAAGCAGAGAAAATTAACCATGATAGAGACACTCAATGGAGGAAAGTGGTGCGATGTGGTCAGAGAAAATTGTAAATACCAGAGAAACTTAAGACAGAGGCAAGAGTGTAATTGACATTGCAGAGAAGGATACATATTCCAGAGAAATTTACATAGCAGAGAAATTCAGATACAAAATGACAGTAACATATTCAAGAATAAGATCAAAATTCAGAGAAATAACTTTTTCTCAAAGTACATATGGCAGAGAAAATTCCAAGAAGAAACATTCATTCCAGTCCACAATATTAAAATTCCAGAGAAAATTTAAAATGACAAAGACACAAGGGAGGAAAGTGGTGCGATGTGGTCAGAGAAAATTGTAAATACCAGAGAAACTTCAAGAGGTTCCACATACTTTATAAAAACCCAACCTATTGAATTCCCACTTGTTGCAAAAAATAGGGTGAGACACAAGTACAATGTAACAATGATTGCTACATCTTTGAAGTCAGTTGGTTGCTTGCCTTTCATTGCTTTGACCAAGGCATTTTTAAGAACAGGACCAGTGAGCCTTGTGTCCTTTTGGAATCTTCTTCTGAGGAATGCAGATTTTGGCTTTTTAGAGTATCTTAATGACATGGCTCCTTTACCTCCTTCCAAACCAAAAATCAAGGTCATGTCATTTGTTGTAAAGGTCAGGTTCTTCTTCCCAACTGTGAATGCTTTTCTTTTTTCATTGTAATATTGGATTATGGCAACTACATCATCATCGGATTTCCTAGATTTCTTTGGATCCATCCTTCCAGTGGTTAGAGCTTGGATCAAATACCAGAATGGGGTCTTTTGAAGCTCTAGAAGATGTTTTGAACTGAATTTAAGTGTTTGAAAGAAGGAGACGACAGATGAGAGGTTGGATCGGAATTGAATGCTGTAGTGAGCTCTCTTTCTGTGGAGTTTAACAGGTTTTTTCCCCCTTGAGCTTGAGTCTTTTGAAGTTGGGGTACTCATCTGGATGCTAGTTGCTTCATCAGCTTGGACTTGTGTGTTTTGGGAAGGAGTTTGTGGTATTTTAGTGCTGGTTTTTGATCTTAGATGATAAGAGGACTGAGAGAGTTGTTCTTCCTTGCTTGGTGTTTCTAGTGTTTTGCTGCTGGTTTTTGATCCTCGTCCATAAGAAGACTGAGAGAGTTTTTATTTTTTGCTTGGTGTTTCTAGTGTTTTGCTGCTGGTTTTTGATCCTCGTCCATAAGAAGACTGAGAGAGTTTTTATTTTTTGCTTGGTGTTTCCGGTGTTTCGCTGCTTTTACATTTTGCCATTTCTAGACAATGATTAAAACATAAAGATGTCAACATTAAATCCCAGAGAAAAATGGACATGTTAGAGAAAATTATAGATAAGGGAGAAAATTACAAAAAACAGAAAATTGGAGATGCCAGAGAAAATTACAGATAAGGAAAAATTACAGAAAATTGGACATGCCAGAGAAAATTGGACATTACAAATTAAATGTCAGAGAAAATCAACACAGCATCATAAACATGGGAGAGAAATTTTCAATAATTGTTTAAATTACATATAGAAGTAAACATACCAGAGAAAATGAATGATAGAAAAAAGTAAACATGACAAGTGAAAGAAAATTTGCATTCCACAATTAGCAAAGATAAAATAAACAAAGTAATGTAAACATGCCACTGAGAATTACACCATATTGAAATCAAGAATTGAACAAAATAAACATACCAGAGAAAAATACACATTCCGGACAAAATTACACATTCTTGAGGAAATTTCCATTCCAGAGAAAATTTCAATTCATAATATTAAAATGCAAGAGAAATTTACATACAGAACCAGAGAAAATTAACCATGATAGAGACACTCAATGGAGGAAAGTGGTGTGATGTGGTCAGAGAAAATTATAAATACCAGAGAAACTTAAGACAAAGGCAAGAGTGTAATTGACATTGCAGAGAAGGATACATATTCCAGAGAAATTTACAAAGCAGAGAAATTCATAGACAAAATGACAGAAACATGTTCAAGAATAAGATCAAAATTCAGAGAAATAACTTTTTCTCAAAGTACACATGGCAGAGAAAATTCAAAGGAGAAACATTCATTCCAATCCATAATATTAAAATTCCAGAGAAAATTAAAAATGACAAAGACACAAGGGAGGAAAGTGATGTGATGTGGTCAGAGAAAATTATAAATACCAGAGAAACTTAAGACAGAGGCAAGAAAGCAATAGACATTCCAGATTAAAATAGACATTCCAATTAAAAATACATATTACAGAGAAATTTACGGAGCAGGAAAATTTATAGACAAAATTACAGAAACATGTTCAAGAATAAGATAAAAACACAAAAAATTATTTTTGTGAAAATAAACATGCCAGAGAAAATTGAAAGAAGAAACGTACATTAATAAAAAATCAGAGAAATTCAAATGCCAGAGAAATTTACAGATAAAATCACACAAACATGTTGAAGAATAAGTTCAAAATACACAGAAATAACTTTTTCCAAATTCAGGTAGCTTTTTATTACGAAATTGAAACCCTAATTTATGGAAGATTATTATAAAATGCTATTAACTGTGTTTCCAGAGTAAATCTAGTTGTATTGTAGAAAAACTGACCAGAGTTAGGATGAAACTTGAATGACGAGCTGATATGGCCCGAGATGAAGACGCGACGTGACGTGACGAAGATGGACTGAGATGATGATGAGCAGTGAAAACGAAGCTTTAACCTAGGTCAGAGAAATTTGTGAGGAAGGAATGGGAATGATTTTTGGAGAAAATAACGAAACTCTAATGTCGATGGTGCAGATGATGTTGAAACCCTAATTCTGCTGTTCTCCTGTTCGTGAAGATGCTGGATGTTTGGAATGTAACTCAGACGTCGGAATGAGTTTGTTTCTGTGTTGATTTTGGCAAGGGTATTTTGGTCCACAAAATAATTAAAAACGCGCGCCAAGTTGTTTCAGGGATGTGATGCATCACTATCTTTTTGGGTGTCCTTATCCTCTAAATTATTATTATTAGGGACCTTAAAAAAAATCTCCCTTATTTTTACCTTATATTTAAATTAAAAATTTTATTAAAATAGTGTTAGCACAGGAGTCCTGAGGATGGCAAACATGATCTATGGAAATAAGCAAATCTTTGGCTGGATCGTGTTAATGAAAAGGTGGATTTGTCCCATGACTTTACCGAAATCTAAGGTTTTGTTCGGTTACAATTTTCAAAATTTATTTTTAAAATAAATTATATTGGTGATTTTATATTTTGATTCTTATATCATTTTGATCTTTTCACTTTCAATTGGTTTAATTTTGATTCTTAATTTTAAATTGTGTTATTTTGGTCTAATTGATAATATCGTTAATGTTTTTGACAAAAAATAATTATTAAATTAGTTGAGTTAATCTCATTGAGTTTAGTAAATTTATAATTTTACTCTAAAAAATATGACACATGCCACTTTTATGTATATTTTTCATAAAAAATGCTAAGAGTTGTAATCAATTGGATCAAATTGAAACAAAATCATAAATTTAAAGTCAAAATCGAGTCAAATGAAATTATAAGGACCAAAATAATACAGTCCAAAATACAATGACTAGTGTCACAATTTGTCCATATTTTTATATGGGTTTTCTTTTGTTTTTATTGATTTCTTATTTATTTATTTTATTTTTTAGATATGTCAAAATTAGATGGATCTAAAAAGTGACAAGGTTAAACCAAATTTTGAAAAAAATCACTAAAAATAAACAAGAACCAGAGCAAAAATGCACACAATTTTTTGTTTGAATTTTCATTTATTTTTAATATTTAAAAAAAAAATATTTTAGTCAATTTGTTTTACTTTTTAAAGGCATCTTAATTAGGTGCATCTAAAAAATACAAAACTTTGATTAAAATATCAAAAAAAATTACTAAAAATAAATGATAACTCATCTAAAAATAATTTTTGAAAAATCAAGCCAAATAAACATTTTAATATCGTGTTTTTCGTACATGATTATTGAAGTTGGTTTTTACATACAAACATATTTTTAAAGGGTTAATAATAGGTGAAACGTCTACGCCTATGAGATCCTACATTATTTAGTTTAAGATTTAATTTTTTTTGGTGATAAGGATATGTTTGGAAAAATCACCAAAAAATTAACTTAAAAGACGCTAGTGGTGGCTGGTTGCAATGAAGAAAATAAATATATGAATAGACAGGTGACATTTGAATAGATAAATGACACATGTACAATTAGATAATATTTGACCAAATAGGTGACACCTTAACAAATAGATAAATAGGTGCCTTTTTAAACAAATCAATGTCCTTTTACCTCCGAAAAATTTAAACTTGGATCAAATGTTCAAAAGTTTAGAAACACACCTTTGACTTTAGTGTTCCTTTTTTTAACACGATTTTATTGTAATTTTTTTTCTTAATAATGTAATGAAGACATGATTTTGAACTTAAATTCGGAATTTCAAAATAAAAATATATAAATAAATTACTCTGTTTGCTTTTGAATTTTTCAAACACAGTTTTGACTTGTTGACATCTATTTTTTAGTTTTTAGTGATATTTTTAAAAAATATTTAAATTATTTTTTAAAAAAAATTTACTTAATCTAGAGACAATGTATTTTTTAGTTTTTAGTGATATTTTTTAAAAATATTTAAATTATTTTTTAAAAAAAATTTACTTAATCTAGAGACACTACAAAATACAAAATTTGTTTTTTTATATTAAAAAAAATCACCAAATATAAAAAAATACAAAAAACATTAAATTCTTTATATTTTTATAATTTTTTTATTTATTAAAATTTTTATTAATATTTCTCTGTTGATATTTAGGCCAAGTTTGGCATGTCCAGGAAAAGTCAAAAACCCAAAAAGTTACTCAAAAAGTTAAAAAGTTAACACTATTCATCAAAAGTCAACAATTACAGCTGTACAACTCCCAATCATAATTTTCTCCTGCAAACCAATTTTTACAATTTTTTATTATACATTTTTCCATAAAAAGTCAAAAAGTTAACCCAAATATCTATATTTTCTTCCTCAATTTTTTAGTCCAAAAAGACAAAAAATACACTTATTGAGGATACCCCAAACAACCCTTTTGTTTTTTAAGTGTATTTATATTAAGTAAATCTTAAAAATAAAATAATTAAAATATTAAACTTTTGTACCAAAAAGTCTCGTATCGTAATAGTATGCACCAGAAGTCCCATGAATTTTATTGTAGACTATTAAGTTTTATTAAATTTGAAAAGGTACATCGTAAGGTCCTTTCACTATATTTTCTGAAGATCCCAAATGTGAATATGCCCCATTTGTGTCATTTTCAAAATGTAATAATGCGACATTAGTGTAAATTACACTTTGCATTATTGCACATTGCACTAAGGCCTATTTTGGAAAGTGGATTAAAAGTCACTTTTCAACTTTTAACCCACTTTTCTTTCTCACAAAAAAGTCAAAAAGTAACTTTTAACCATCTTCCCAAAACATTCCTATATCTTATTTTGGTCTCTACACATGAAATTATGACAGTCAACCCCTACATTTCTTGTCAAAATCTACTTTTAGTCCTTCAACATGAAATCAAGACAGTTAACTCTCTATACTTATGAAATTGTAGCAATTAACTTCCGACACTTCTTGTCAAATGTCAATGTCTTCATTTTGTTATTTCATCATGTAAGTCTTTAACAGAAGTTAATAATGTGACAAGCATATGATTATAAATTGAGGGTAAAAGAGAAAAATCACAAAAAATTTATCATCTATACACATTTCGTCCTAAAATTTACATCAAATTTTGATTGTATTTAGCTAAAACAAAACGTAAATTATGAACAATTAAGGAGATAAACTAGGGTTTTGCAGAAATTTGAATAATGAAACTTTGTTTTCTACAGTAACAAAGTTTACGATTTCTCTGCCACGTTTTTTTTTTTTGATTTTCAAAAGCTCTATTTTTCTTACCTCTTCCTCCTCACTTTCAACATATAAACACATACACACACACAAACACATATTGTATTATATAACTCTCACATACTTATTACGGAGGACAAAGTATATATTGGTAGAAAATGAGAACGATCTCCTTTCCCGCTCTCATTTTGTAGTCACATGTTTGTTACATTATTGAATTCTGTTAAAAACTTAAATAATGAAGTAATGTAAGGGGAAAATTGACACTTGACTAGTAGGGGTTGACTGTCATAATTTTTTGTATAGGGACCAAAGTGGGATTTGACCAAAAGTGCAAAAAGTTGACTATTACAATTTCATGTATAGGGACCAAAGTGAGATTTAATACAAAGTGTAAAAGTGCAAAGTGTAATTTACTAGTAACATTATTTTAATGTGAACACTATTGCTTTTAGGATTGGGCATAGGGTTATCCGATCCACCTAACCCGATCCGAACCGCACGCGTGTGTGCGGTTTCGCAAACACATTAGGATAGGGTACGGTTTGGATTTTATATAAATTTCAGATTGCGAGCGATTTGCGGGTTTGAACCGCACCCGCCCAACCCGCGCCGCATTAAGAAAAGGGCCAATGTGACACTTGATCAAAAGTGCAGGGGGTTAAGTGTCATAATTTGATGTGTAGGGATTAAAGTGAGATTTTGTGTAAAGTGCAATGGTGCAAAGTGTAATTTACCCTTAAACTTTTGTCAAATGCGTTAGTCTTCTTAAAATATGACAATGAGACATTTATACGCTATTATCTTATTAAATTTTTGTCATTCTTAAAATGTGATAGTGTGACATTATTCTAATGTGTATACTATTATCTTATTAAACTTTTGTCTAATTCTTCCCAATCATTGTCATTATTCTTAAAATGTGATAATGGAATTTTTGTGTATTATTGTCTTATTAAACTTTTATCAAATGCATCATTCTTAAAATGTGATAATGAAACATCATTATAATGTGTTTACTATTGTCTTATCATTTTTTTTTTCTTTGAAATATGTCATTATTTTCAAAATGTAACAATAAGACATTTGTGCATTATTGTTTTATTAAACTTTTGACCAATGTGTCATTATTAAAATGTGACAATAAGATATCATTGTAATTTGTGTACTATTGTCTTATTACGTTTTCAAATGTAGATACATTTTTGTTAGCAAAAATTTGGTTTAAACGTAATTGACAGTGATTAATCGATAGACCTTAACTAATTTTCACACAAATATAAAAGATCAGACTAGTGGTTGAGCTCTATACATAAGGACTTCCTTAGAGGTAATTAAATAAAAGAGAAACAGAATAGAAGTTAAGATAAAAGCCATGCGTGTGGTTGGTGAAAAAATCCAGTCAGATTATACCAGGATCCTCTAGAATGGGATTTACTGAAGTGATCCCTGAAATGAGTGATCAAGTGGATCAAAATAAAATTAATCAAAACGATATCGTTTTGATTAGTAATTTTTTAAAAATAAAAAAATAAAAAAAATAATCACCATGCTTGTTTTCACTTTTTAAAAAATACTTTTCAAAAAATTTTACTTTCTTATCTTTCGTATTTTTTTGTTTTTAAGCATTTTTTTACTTTCTTGTTTTTCACTTTCGTGTTTTTTTTTACTTTCTTACTTTTCAAAAAATACTTTTTTAATATTTTAAGCATTTTTTTTATTTTTTAGATACTCCTAACATAAATACACCTAAAAAGTAAAAAAATTGTAAAAAAAAATCTTTTAAAAATTCACTAAATACCAAAAATACAAGAATTCTGTAAATTTTTTTATATTTTTATGTATTTATTAATTTTTTAAAATATTTTTTCACAAAATTTTTATTTTTAAATATATCTAAGTAAAGTACATCTAAAAAAATAAAAAAAATATTTAAAATTTTAAAAATATTCACTAAAAACACACACACAAACCAAAGGTCAAGTTTGGGAAGACTAAATAAGAGTATTTTTTGACTTTTCATGAAATATGGGTTGGATTTGGATTGAGTTTAAAGTAATGTATTAGAGAAGTGATATAACTTAAATAAGATGATATGACTTAAATAAGATAATAACCTTTTACCTTTTTAAATTTTTTTTAGAGAATGTGAAACTTGGACTTAATCCAAATAATTCAAGCCAAACCTTAATTCAAACAGATCTTATACGAAGCAAATTCAAACAGATCTTATATGAAGCATTACAGAGAGAGAGAGAGAGTAAAAAAAAAGGCTTGAGGAGCTCTTCTCAACCACCCCCCGACGCGCCGCTGCAACTCCGCTGCTGCTGCCGCTGCCGCTGCCACGCCGCCCGCCATACTCCAACAGATTGAAGGAAGAAAACCACAGGTTCGATCATCCTCCAAACTTAAAATATTAAGGCTCTGATTCCAAAAATTAGGAAAATTTTCTGACCTAAACACTCTCTTTCTCTCTGTGTTTTTGAGCTGTAGAAGAATTTCATGACATTTTGATGAGGGAAAGAAGGAGACCCACCTCCCTTTCTCTCTGTAAAGGATTTTTTTTTTCTCTAACCTCCTTTCTTGGTATATCAGCCGATGAACTCTTCCTTTGTCTTCACATTTCTAATTTTTTTTTTGAAATTACTAACCAATATTTTGAGCCGTCGGATCACTCACTTCAGGGATCACTTCAGGAAATCCCACTCTAGAGGAATCTCTCTCTCTTTCTCTCTCTCTCTCTGAAAGGTAAATCCCTCCATAATCCAAGATCATATACCCCAATTTCTGTATTGTGGGTACTTCTTCAGTTTCTCCATTGAAAATGAGCTCTGCCGCCTCCTACGGTTGCGTTTATTTCGACCGTCGATGCTTTCGGAAGGTATTTTAATTTCAACTTTCTTTTCTTTTCTTCCTCAGTTTTCCGACCAACTAAACAGATTGGTAGATGAAATTGTCTGTTTTTTTCCTTTTAGACTTTATATCACGGTTAAAATTACTTCTTTTTGGGAGTGAGTTTGAAGTATGAGCTAGTGTGAGTTATTTACTTCAG
Source organism: Camellia sinensis (assembly GCF_004153795.1). Taxonomy (NCBI): domain Eukaryota; kingdom Viridiplantae; phylum Streptophyta; class Magnoliopsida; order Ericales; family Theaceae; genus Camellia; species Camellia sinensis. The sequence continues at coordinate 700,373 of NW_021032607.1, read as the reverse complement.
GTCTGTTGGAGTTTTTTTTTTTTTTTTTTTTTTTTTTTTCTAGAATTATGTGTTTGAAATTGTAGGATGATGTGAAAAGTTCCAAGGGTAGGAAGCTGTATGTTTGTAATTCAGTGGCCTCAACACCGCAGGGCTTGCAGTTTGCAAACACCAAAGTGCAGATTCCTGAAAAGACTGTTCGAATTGGTGTTCTTGGAGCCAGTGGTTACACTGGTTCAGAGGTACAACTCTTTTCTTCTTTTAAGTCTCTCTTTTGGGTGGTCGTGAGGAGAGAAGGGGTGGGGTTCAATTTTTGATTGCTCACCATCTTTGAATTTGTAAGCCCGATGTCCCGAGTTCGACTCCTATTAGGGCCAGCCAGGCTGGGCGAACAATACCCAGTATCTGGAGTGTGGTTTAGAATGCCCGCCTATGTGCAAGTCCGGAACTTACCACTACACAATTCAGTTTGTGTGGCCCTGCTCTGTAGCATCACCTAAGGTGACCTCCGGGGTGTTGGCTCCCTTAGGGTCTAGCTCTAGAGGTCACTCTTATGTTGAATTTGTAAAGAATTTTGTCTTCTTTTTGTATATTGCACTCTGTTATCTGTAGAGCTTACACTTGTCAACAGATTTTGATATGAATCACTCTTTCTAATCATGCATGGTTTCATTGTGATTTGTATTTATTTGCATATGGCTGAACTTTTCATGATGCATGCACATATTTATGTGTAATTGTGTGTGCAACAAATTTCATAGCTCTCTCACCTTGCGTCTCTTCCCAAATATTGTCAATATTCAATATAGCATCAACCAAAGCTGTCCAAGCAAAGAAGGTGACATTTGGAGTGGCCTTATACCTCCAAATAGCTTCCCAAACACGGAAGAAAGTGCCACCTCTAAGCATCCGGTATAAGAACAAACCGAGAACAGTCACCCCTCGGTGACCTCCATGCCAAAGCTTGTTGGCTGCCAAGCTTAATTTCAAAACGCCCCAACAATCCAAAAGAAGCCTCTATCGAATCAACCTCTCAATCTTCCAAGGCCCTCCGAAACTTTGGACTCCACATAATACTTGTCGTAGTCACCTCTAAATAATCCTCTGCAATCCCAAACATATTGGTAGCCAACCGAAAAAGATCAAGAAATAACTCCAGGAAAGGTCTATCATCTATGACAGCACCTCGGATCATACCAAAAGCTTACCTGCCTCCCTTTTCTCACTTAAAAAAAGATTCTTAGTGAGTAAGTGGAAAACCTAAAACTGAAAGTGTAAGTGTTTTGAGGAAATTAGAGTTCCCAGATTGAAAACTGTAGTTGAGTTCTGATACTAAAGTGGATGTCTTTTTTAAGTTCAGCTGGAGACATATATGATCTTGCTATAATGGAGGCCATGATATCTGACAAATGGGAATAACAAAACAAAACTGGTTTCACTAATTGTAGTTGAGCAAGTTATAAATGAAACATGAGAGCATAGGAATGAAAATTAACACATGGATAAAGATTTTCTGAATTAAAGCTTCACCCTTAGTCCCTTCACCTCAAGTTTTTGATTTTATCAGTTCTTTGAGAGTTTGTACCAGCATAATATGTTCAATGTTTTTGCTAACACATAAAATTATCCTTTTTTTGCAGATTGTTCGACTTCTTGCTAATCATCCTTACTTTGGCATTACTTTAATGACTGCTGATAGAAAAGCTGGCCAATCAATTGGATCAGTATTTCCTCATTTGGCAACACAAGTAATCTTTTTAACCTTGTGGGTTTTATTTTAAGGCTTCAAAGTTTGGTTTCTACCGCATTAGTAGTTTGAAATGCTTGTTAGTTCCTAGTAGCTTTCTTTCTGCTTGAAATTTGTTCTCTAATGTTGATACTTGGTAGGTAGTACCATTTATTTGATGCTCATTAATCTGATTGTGCAACTTCAACATTTCTCTCTCATTGAAAGTTCCTTCACTTGTTTTGGATTGCAATTCCAAAGTTCTAGATAATCACATAAATTCACATATAGCATGGTTATCAAAGAAATAATTTCAATTATCATAGGGAAATTTACCTGTGGATTCTAAAATTTATGCCATAGTAAGCTTATTCATATTTGTGGGAAGCCAAGCCATAAAGCAGCTGATGGTCATTTATTCTAGTTTCTTAAAGCAACACACTCACACTGAATTCCTTTTTTAAATAGCATCATTTTGTGCTTTCTATGCATCAATTTAAAAAAAATTGAGACGATATATAATACAATATTTGAATTTATTAAATTTTGCAGCATTTGCCAGATCTGATAGCTATCAAGGATGCAAACTTTTCCAATGTGGATGCTGTGTTTTGTTGTTTGCCTCATGGTACCACACAGGTAATTCCATGACATCTTTTCACTCATTCAATCAACCATTTCGTGGTCTCATGAAGTTTATTGTTCTTTATGTCCAAAACCTAATACAGAAAATGCATTCAGATCCTTGTTGATCTGATTATCAATAAGTACGAGCATGAAGCTTGGTTTTTTTAATCATTAAATTATTTATTTCTTCTGCAGGAAATTATCAAAGCTCTTCCTAAAGGGTTAAAGATTGTCGATCTATCTGCAGTATGCTCTGCATGCACATTTCTTCAGTTTTGCATTCTATCATGAATACATGAATACTGTAGGTAATTTCAAAATTTTGATTTTATTTATTTCATAGTTATTTGGGATGATTATGCAGGACTTTCGGCTACAAGATATTAAGGAATATGAAAAATGGTATGGACAACCTCATAGAGCAACAGATTTGCAGGTTGGGCTAATTTTTTTAAACCTTTCTTGTATCCCCCTGTTTGACAGTTATCATTATTTTTGACAATTACTCCTTTCTTTCCCTTAAACTTGCTTTGGTCTGCATGTGAACAAGTCTTTTATTTTGTTTGGACCAGAGAGAAGCTGTCTATGGTTTGACTGAGATTTATAGAAGAGAAATCCAAGATGCTAATCTAGTTGCAAATCCTGGCTGTTATCCGACATCTATTCAGCTTCCTCTTGTTCCCTTGATAAAGGTTCACTTTGTATTCAAAACTTTTTCATTAGGCATGCTTAATGTGTGAAAAGTTTGCAATATTTTGGTGAGTCTTTGATTAGGTAGTATGTTTTTTACTTTAGATTCATCTTCTGAAGCACTAAAAAACTGAATTGACATCTATCAACTGTTTTGTTGTATGTCAGCTGTTCTTTTTCCAAATCAGGGTAGTTCATGAGATGAATAGACATTTTAATGACCGCTTGTGATAATATAAGTGGCCAAGAAGCCCAAGGCTTGCAGCAACTGCAGGCCAGACAGCCTGGTTTGATAAGAAGATTTTTCCCAGTGTAGGCACTCCCTCACTAAAGCAGAAAAGGACATGTTTTACTTGAAAAAGAGAACTGTGCCAAATGGCCTTACCATTTCAAGGACTGGACTCTTGATTACACTTGCCAATCAGTTGTGCATTAAATTGGCTGAAATTGGTAATGTCAAAGTCCAGAATTGAATAATTAGGCCTGCTTGTAGCTCATTGTTTTTGGCTTTATAGAAAAGTTTTTTTTTTGGCTATTTTGTATCTATTCTTTTTGCTATTTTGTTTCTCAACTTTTCTGCTACAAGCACACTTTTAAAAGCTTATTTTCCATCTGTCTGGTTTTCATACTATTAGAAACAAAAGGCATGTTTCTGTTATTGTACTTCAAGATCGGGTCCTGACCAAACTCTACTTGGTTGCTCTAGTTACTCTTATGATTTTATGAATATGAAACACATTCTATTCTGACGAGATGCTTAACTGGATGTTTAAAGCATTTGAAATGCACATGTTATGAAACTCTTTTGTACAGAGGATGAGCATTTTTTGGACTTGGACTTGGGCTTGAGCTGTCCATTTATATATGGGTTATCCTTCAAAAAATTTTGAACTTCATGTAATGGCCCACCCAAACTCAATTTGCCCCCCTCAATATTTTAAAAAGCCCACTTTGTGCAAGTGTTTCCCTCCAAAATCTACTGCTCCATGTAATGGTCCTAAAAAATTCAATCTACTCATGTTAATAACATTGGTGAAAAATCTAAAATCCCTAAGATTGTGATTTGTGACTATGACTCAATATCGACAATGAATAATAATTTTCAATCAAACAATCATAGATCTAATCCAATTGAAGGAGAATTGTACTTAGGACTGTTCAAATATTCGCCCGACCTGATACTGTATGGGCAGTTTCGAAATCAGATTCAGCTGATAACAAGTTTAGAACATTTGTTTTTGCAGTTTGGCGGTCGGATGTTAGATTAGCCGCCCAAAAAATCAATCAACCTGACCCAACAACAATAAGAAGATAAGATATCCAGTATTATTGGCTCAAGAGATTACAAAAAAATCTTTTGCTCTGCCTTATTTAATATATTCTAGAGATCTTCAAATTTGTACTAATTGATATTCTTGGTATCTACAATTCATACTTATTGATAATCTTGATATCTATGTCAACAATTCGTACTTATTGCAGGAGGTGGACCTACCCTCTCCCCTCCCCTCTCCTCTCTCTCTCTCTCATCTTGAAAGTTCCCCCCCCCTCTCTCTCTCTCTCATTTTCAAGTCCCTTCGTAGTTTGAAAAAAATGCCATGGAGAATGGAGAGGTCATTGCTTGCTTTGCCCACTGTCGTCCCTTTGCCATTGTCGCTGCCACAGTTGACTTTGCCTTAGTCAATGCAATAGTCACTGTCGGTGGCGTCTCTGAAGCCTCTTCAAAAGAAACCCTAGCCCCGTCAGCCCTCACTTCGCCAATCCCCTCCTTTTGTTTCGCTCCTATGTCTAGAGATCATATTTCTTTCTCTCATGCATTTAAATCTTTGTTGAAAGATGTTGGATGGGAAGGATATATTTTTTTTGAAATAATTTGATTTCTGGAAAGATGTTTGAAGATTAGTACAGCAGATGAGTGGTCAGTTTTGACCACCGACCGAAAATTTGCTAAATCTTTTTGTGCGGTTTTAATCATGTGTTCGGTCGAAATTGGGTAACTCTTTTTCCAGCATGAGGTTGTCGGTTCGGATGACGAGTATATAGTAAACCCGGTCCGACTCGACCCGTGAACACACCAAATTGTACTAGATCTACTATCAAGCAACAATAATGGACATAAATGATTTTATGTGGAAAAAACCACAATTGGACTCCTCCAATTATGATAAAAAAATCACGGGCTAATGACCACCAAAGCAATCCACCAAGAAGAATAAGAATTACACAAGGAATTCATAAAATCACTTAGCGAATCCACACCCAATTGCCTTAAATCCCTCATGCCTCTTTTAATGCTATCTTCACCTCGGAATTGCTTCTCCAAACCTTGAATCCACAATGCCAATGTCGAATCTACGATAATGAGCCACTGCGGAATTCACTGAAACATCTAAGCTCAAGTTCTCTAGAATCCACCGATAAACATCTCTCTAGGAAAGTGTAATTAAGCATGTTGATTCATAGATCACTCTCAATTCATCAAGGTACACATGTAGATCTCACTAGAAAACTCTCTTTCTCTTTTTCGCATGCCAGGGATGATTATTTGAATGTCTCAACTTAGATCCGATCTAAAAATGTACTTTTAAGTGACTAAACCGACTTAGACCGCTCGAGCACAACTTTCTATGGTCAAGTGCACTTCGTGACTTTGCAGGATTTGTCTCTAAAACTCTGAGAAGTTACAAGCAAAACTTAACCGCTTGAGCGCCACTTTCTTCGCTCGAGTACACATGATGATTTTGTGAGATTTTGACACAAGAGTACTGAGATGTTGTAAACTTGAATTGAGGCTTGAGTGCACTTTTTCCTTGCTTGAACACAACTTCCTTTGCTCTAGTAAAATTAGGTTGGATTTGCATCTAAAACGCTCGTCTTCACAAAAACAAAAGAACAAATGCAATTACAATTGGATGGAGTTTTGTCCAACGGGATCGCCAACTACAAAATGCCTAACAATTGGTAAAGTACATTTTAAAAAATCTTGCAATAAGCAAGGAATATAATTTAATTGATTGGCATGAAATAGGGGTGAGCAACGGATATACCGATCCGCCCAAACCGACCGAACCGAAGCGATCTGCCGCATTTTGGACGGATGCATGATGACTAGTGGACAGTTGCGGATTGATTTTTTTCAATCCGCTTAGTTTTGGAAGGATGGCGGATTTGAGGTTTCTTTGGCCGCAACCAAACAGCCAAACCGCGAGCACCCCTAGTAATTTGTAAGATTTTGTGTTTTCAATTTGTTTAGATATTCTATTTGTATTTTCAATTGAAAAAGAGTTTAAATATTATGTTGAATATATTCTGTTGAAAAGAGTTTTCAACTAAAATATATTTTTTGAATTGAAAAAAATAAATGTATTATTTATTTATATTTTTTGGTTTTTAAATCTAACTCTAAAAATAATAAATAAAAAAGTTGATATATGCTGGTTGGTTTTTGTTTTCAAAAATAGATATAAATGTAACAATACAAATGCATACAATCTCTACTATTGCTCTATTCATGATTTTGGTTGTTTGGATTATTTTTATATTTTAAAAATCACAGATTGTAATACTTTATGTAGATGAGGCATGCCGTGATTGTAATATATGGATGACGCATGCAGTGATTGTAATATTCTAAAGTTTCAAACTTTTTTTTTTTAGATAAGGCATGCAGTGATTGCAATATTTTTTTAAGTTATTAATAATAATATATATATATATATTTTTGGAGGAAGTGCACAAGTTGAATTATATTGAAAATTTATAAAATTTTAAACCGTCAAACTGATTCGCATCCATCCGTCAATTCGCCATTCTGCTCAATCCACATCCGCCGAATTGGCCGATTGATGCGGATTGATTTTTTCCAATCCGCAAATCTGGTGAACGGATGGCGGATTTATATATATATATATATTTGGTGCTAAAAGCAGTGAGATTTTGCTAGGAAAAAAAAAAAGATTGGTCTCTTATGTGGATTTTTGTAATTTTTTAATTGGACCACTTTTGAAGCTTTAGGGGCGTAAGGCACGATGACTAATATTCAATTTTTTAATTGGACCACTTTTGAAGCTTTAGGGGCGTAAGGCACGATGACTAATATTCAAATAATTATATGGACAAACATAGTGGGCTTTTGCTTATCCACAAATCCCTTCAGTTGTTGCATATGTAGGTTCGGAGCTCCTATCTCCGTCCTGAGCATTTTCAAATATAGTTGGGAAGCCTTACCCAAGAAATGGGTAAAAAAAATGGAAAGATCGGAACATGGGAAGATCTGATACCAAGACACACTATCCGTTTCCATTGTTGTGCTTTTTGAAATTGCATACCGTTAGCCGGCTTTTGTAGCAAATTTTATTTGTTCTGTCATTCTAAAGAATATTTTAATCATTATTTAAACAATTGAAACCCAACTCAACCCACGATCCACCCAACATTTGAACCCTAGCTGCACCCGTCTTTTAGGATAGAATGTTACCATTGGAATGCATAATTTCTGGCTGGTACTGTTTATGCAGTTTCTTCTTCTCACTAATCACATTAAATGCCCTGTGCTTTTCTGGGTTTCCTTTTGTTTGCAGGCTAACCTCATTAAGAGTAAAAATATTATTATTGACGCAAAATCTGGTGTGAGCGGAGCAGGTTAGAACTATATACAGAGTCTTGCATTTTCAGATATATTCTTAATGCCACTTGCATCAATACTGGAGTCATTTCTAATAGTTGACTTAATATGCAGGGCGTGGTGCCAAGGAGGCAAATTTGTACACTGAAATAGCTGAAGGGATTCATTCTTATGGTATTACTGGGCATCGCCATGGTAAGTATTTTTTCTCAACTAATTCATAGTTATGTGGTGAAAAAGAATTTTCATTTGAACTTTGATAAAAGCTTCTGATGGTGTCTGAACTGCCTTGTTCACCTTAACCTGGAACATATATCCCAAATATTAACCAAATAGAACCATTTAGTGAATGGATTCCTGGAACCAATATTGGCCATATGGTATTTACATGAGTTTTCTATTTGGTCTCTTATGTCCACTTGTGGATAGTCTCAAATCTCTATACTTTGAACTGCCACTTTTTTTCCGTCGCCACTTTCCTTTTTCCTTCTTGGGAGCTATACTAGGGTTTAATGTTGTTGAAGAGCTCTAATTGTTAACTGAGGAGATGTTCAGTGACGTGTGAAGCCTAAAGCTGCTGCGTGGCATTATTTGTAGCAGTAATCTGGTTTCTGTTGTTGATTTTCAGTGCCGGAAATTGAACAGGGATTATCTGAGGCTGCAAATTCAGAAGTGACTGTCAGTTTCACTCCTCACTTGATGCCAATGGTAATAGTTAACACTCAGATCAGATGCTCAAATAGTTTATTATCCTTACTTTTTTACTGACTACACTTCCTTATAGAGCCGTGGTATGCAATCAACTATATACGTGGAATTGGCCCCAGGAGTGTCAGTCGAGGATTTGTACCAACATCTGAGGATCTTTTATGAGGTATGCCATCTATATTATGACTGGATTAATCCTGATTGCCCTATTGGAGTGTTAATTGAATCCATTGCTGGTCATCAGTGGCTGTAGAATCACCACATTCAATTAGAATTGTCTTTTCTTTGGTGGTGTCCGGGATGGGGAGGGAGAAGAAAGATGCATATAGCAAGAACTTTTCATAGTTTCGTAACTGGAAGAAACTTCCACTAAGCAACCTGACAAGCAAGAAATATGCATCATTACTCAAATTAGTGACCATGGAGATATTCTAGCCACTTCTGTGATCTTAATTGGCTGAAGTGTAATTTTGAATATTCTGTTTCTTCTTCTATTATTATATTTTATGCAGAATGAAGAGTTTGTAGTTTTGCAAAAGGAAAAAGAAGTTCCTCATACTCGACATGTTCGCGGATCCAATTACTGCTTTATGAATGTCTTTCCTGACCGAATTCCTGGAAGAGCAATAATAATTTCTGTCGTATGTTTTCATCATGCTTATGCTATACTTCACTGCATTTTTATTGTACAGGACACTGGTATTTATGTTTTGATGGTTAATATTTAAATTATTTTGTCGTAGATTGATAATCTTGTGAAGGGAGCTTCTGGTCAAGCTTTACAGAATCTTAACTTGATGATGGGAATTCCGGAGAGCACAGGGCTTAACTACATGGCTTTGTTTCCTTGAGCATATTTTTCCATTGTGACGTGTAATCATGTGAGTCTCAACTCAACTTGACAAACCTCATCTTCACTTGAGATTGGATACAAAAAGCTCACTTTTGCTGTTAATCTCTAATTAAGGCTTCATAGACCAATAAGAGCATCTCCACCTAAACCGTCAAATTTTGGTATGTCAAATTTTTTTAAAGGCTTGGGTGGCAAATTGACATATGTCAATTTGATATAGAAGCTCTCCACTCGATATGTCAAATCTATTATTCTATTATTTTTAAATTTGAACTCTTTGTGTACAACTAGTCTTCTTTTATTTGAAGAAAAAAGAAAAGAAAAAGAAAAGGCGTGAAAGGGTGATGCCAAAACCCATGTTAGCTTTTGGCACATCGGGTGGAGTTCATTTGGTATGCCAAAATAGAGCTGTTGGACTGCCACATTGGATTTGACATATCAGGTGGAGGTGCTCTAAGCCACCAAGTTGTTTGGCCAGCCTCCATCTACGTTATCTTTTGGTGCACATGCACAGGCACACGCACGCACGCACACACACACGCTGTACAACATAACACAACACAGGGACTGACACGTCTATTTAAAAAAAATATATAGGGGACATTACACTTGGGACATTCTAAAATTTTATATTTTTATAAATGTATTATACATCAAATATATGAATAGTTTTTTGTTTTTGTTTTTTTTTTGATTGACAACAAAAGAAATATATTAAAGATAAAAGAGAAGTACAAAATGAGGGCAAGAAGTCCTCACATGAAAAGAACAACACTAAGCCTAACAATCAAACAAACTATGCATCACAAATAGCTCTCCATTTCCTACATATCAAAAATTGCAGAATCCCTTAAATGCAGATGAAACTGAAGCCCAAAATGATGACAAGTAACACACTCTATACCACAATGACTCCATATCATCAAACTTGTCTTCAAAGATTCTTGTATTCTTTTCCAACCAAATAACCCAAAGATTGAGAGAACTAATACCATGACACTTTTGTTTTGTTATTACCTCTAAAGCCTTGGAAATCAGTTCAAATCAATTGAACACAAGTGCCTAGTATTACCCAAAGAGTATCAACCAAACAAAAGCCGACGCCAATGATCCAAAGTCACGTGACAATGCAAGAATAAAATGATCCAAGGATCCATCACCTACACTCATGCAACCACTGAGGATAGAGATAGCAATTCGGCCTCCTTTTTTTGAAAGATATCATTAGTCATGATTCTACGAGTAAAAGATATCATTCTTTATTCAAAGGTAATAAAAGAAGAAAAAAAAATGCAACATACTACTATTTAAAATTTAAAATTCATATATTCCACAACTTAAACATCAAGATCTCATTTTTTTATAACAATTGTGATCTAAAGAATGCAAATAAATTGTAGAATATTGAAATATACATGTTCATCTCATAAATGTTCAAAACATATTTAGAGTGCATAAGATGCATTTCAAAAAATACAAAACATTGTTAAGAGATTCATCCAATAGGTTGTGCTCGAAGGGTTCAGTAAGTGTTACTGAAGTATTTGTCAAGTGTATGATATTATGATTTTAAAATTTTAATTAAGACAAATTAACGAAGTATCGTACACACTTTTTAGGAGTGTAAGTAGAGGGTTGTGTCTAACACTGGTACGTGACACGACACGCCTCTAAGTGGCCGTACTCAGGTTTTTGTCTTCTCTTCGCCTTGATCCCCTTCATATGGCACAATGTCACTTATTGTATTCTCCATCGTTCTTGCACTTGATCAACCCATCTCTGCAACTTTTTGTCATATGCTCTTGTTGCCGCTAATGTATAGTTGCAACCTGTTGGCGACATGTTTACAGCGAGATCTATGTTTGATTAAACTATAAATGAACATATACCTGTTCTCTCAAAAAGTCTTCTTTGATATTGGCAACTGCATGGAGCTCTGCCATCTTTTTTTTCTCTACCTTATCTGCCTTTTCACCCGACTCTTAATTCCTCCATCTAACCTTAATGTCTACCAATTTCACCTCTCCAGCATGGAATCATGATTATGATTTGATGATATATATACATATTCATATCCCATGTCTACTTAGGATGACTGAACTATACTTTTTATTTATATCAGCTGTTTTTTTTATTTTATTTTTTATGCACCATCCCCTTATGACACTGAACTGAAACAAAAATTTGAAATTTTGATTTTGATTTGGCATTGGAGTTAAAATTTGATGCAGTAGTCTTCATTTGGAATCTAATTATATTCAGTTATCAAATATTGGATGCATATAACCCGCACATACTTTTAGGCTAATGCGTTGCTGGTTTTTTCAGGTAATGATAGCCCGGGATTTCTGCTTGCAAAATAAGAGCCTTAGATGGTGTTTAGTCATGACATAAGATATAATGTAATTCTCTCAAAAGAAAAATAACTTGGAGATAGAGATTTTGTAATAAATAGGCTTGGTGGTTGGTCTGCTTTTTAGGCTTGAGTTCTTATTATACATGAGTAGCACACAGTGGGAATGCAAGCAGTAATGGTTTGGTCTCTGTTACTTCTGTTTAATTGACTTTTATGTTGTCATCAAGTTTTTAATTTGTTTTCCTCTTCATGAGATGCTTTAGATATTATTGGAAGTAGCAATTTGCTTTGATAATGGCAATCCTTTTCCCTTTCTTTATGCTCATAGTGATGTTATACTGACTTTAAATCTTATAAACATTTTGTACTTGGAAATGTATCTTGCAATAAATAAATCTTGAGATTTGAAATATCACTTTAATAACATGATAGATGTGTCTTGTAATAAATAAATTTTAAAATTTGAAAGATGACTTATTTTAATAATATGATAAGCATCACATTAGGAAATTGAAAAAAAAAATAAAAAATTACAAGATTTATTAGTTTGTATAATTTTTCTTAAATTAATCATAAATAATGTGATGCTTCAATTTGTTGTGAACATTTTTAGTTTATTTGGTTGGGAAATGTTATATGTACATTTGTCACCATGTTGTATCATTGCTTACATAAATACTCATGATTTGTTCACTTGTCGAAGATAATTATTAAGAAATTAATGAAACTAAATAATATTTTATCACATATTCTAGTAATATAAAATGGTGAAAAAAAAAAACATAATAGTCCTCTTTTTGGCTGGATGAACAAGGTGTTTGTCCTATTGCCGCATGATTTAAGTTTTCTTTCTTTCACTCTGATATGTTAAAAAAAACAGTGAAAATCATATATATATCTATACTATTATAAAGTGAACACATAATATGGTGTCCTGAAGCTTGCTTTACTCTCCTCATGCCATGTGGCAGTGTTTTTTATTTTTTTAAAAAAAGACCATGGGTTTAAGTATGAGCACTCATACCACTTAAACTAACTACACATTATAATATTAATTTCATTATTATTTTCTTTTATTCCTATTTATTTAATTTGCACACACATCGTGTGTGCCCAACCACTAGTATATATATATACACACACACTAGTAGCTGATCCAATGACAAATTGATTTTAAATTTTAGTGTTTTGTTTAGAAAATTTTAATAATCAAAAGTCAAATATAAATAGATTTGCTAATGGTTAATGAAAATTTTGGTCATTGTGTGATTCTATATAAAAGGCTCGTAAAAACAATTTCTTTTGAAGTTATAAAGAAAAGGTGTATTCTCAATTCGAAATCAAATTCTCATTTCTGTTAATCAAATTTATCAAAAATTATGAATTTCACTTGTATCAAAATATTTTTTTTTTCTAAAACCAATAAAAATAACGAAAATTTCTATAATAATTATGACTTCGTTATAACTCATGTTGTATTATTTTAGTTATTAATTGAAAAGGTCTTTGCTAATTTCTTTTTTTTTTTTCTTTTTTTTTTTGGTTATGTCTAAAGTGGTGCATCGGGTCTTTAATTATACTTCAAGTGGTATTTGATTATAATTTATTATAATTTTATATGACAATATTTAAATATTTTATTACATGAAAATTAAGAAGAAAATATATAAATTAAATATGTAAAGTATAGATTTTTTTTTTCTCTCTTTAATATTCTTTTTAAATTATGCATACATATTGTATATAGGTATATCAAATTTAAATTATAGGGAAAATTAGTCTAGGGTCCCTCTCCCACTTTTCGTAATGGAAAAGATCCACAAAATTATTTTTTGATGTCTAAGATCCCTAAACATATATCAGAGAAATTTGACTTCTTTGCCCACGATTTCTGCGCCTTCTTCGAACATTCCATCACCGAGTTCACTTCTTCTTGCGTACAAGCTACTCACTCTCAGTCCAATCCAATTCCAATTCAAGTCGATACACCCCCAAAATATATATATATATATATATATATACTAGTAACAACTTTTCACCCAAAAATGGCGTCTAAAACCCTTGTTCTTGCTCAAACATGTTTAGACCCACGAATCGTGGTCTCGACGGAGTTGTAATCCTCCAAACAATTTCCTCAAATTCAGTCTGATACAAGCTCGAATCCACATCTCCAATCGAACAGTCTCAATTGATTAATCTTCACACCTCTTGCTTTTACGAACTCAAGGTTTCAATCACACATACATTTATTTGTTTGTAATTAGGTTTCATTTTGAATGTATTGATTGGTTTTAAGCTGGTTTTGTAGACTGCGGTGGTGTTGATCGGAGACGAAGAGGTTCACTTGGTGGCAATGCCGAGCAAGCAGAATAAATTTTCGTGTTTTTGGTGCTATGCGGTTCCGTCCGGTTTGTATAATGCTTGTTTGGGGATGTTGAATTTACGGTGTCTTTTAATTGTGTTTGATCTGGATGAAACTCTGATTGTTGCCAATACTATGAAGTCGTTTGAGGATCGAATTAAGGCTTTGCAGAGTTGGATTGTACGCGAAACAGATCCAATTTGTATGTCAGGAATGACTACTGAGATGAAACAATATGTCGATGATCGAGCTTTGCTTAATTTCAAAATTTCTCTGGACTCCCCAAACCCAGAGAAATTCTTAGACAAACATTTTCAGAGAATTTCTCTGGACTGCACAACCCAGAGAAAATTCCCAGACAAATATTTCTAGAGAAATTCTCTCAACCCAGAGAATTTCTCTGGACTCCACAACACTATTATTTCAAATATGGATATTTTTCATATACAAATCATTTATGTTTTGTTTCTAGTGTCATTAGATTGCATGAGAATAAAAGTTGAACTACTTTATATGAGCAATTTTAGTCCCCTGGAACTGTAAGCTATGGGAGTGCATAGTATCTTAATTACCAACACTAATAATTTATTATGACACTGAATAATTACAGTGAAAGATTACATATGCTTAATAGTCTCTTTCACCTAGATCTTAGACCATGTTGTCATCAAAATTAAACTTTTGAAAATAAAAATAAAATCTGAGGATGTTAGAAAACTTTTAGAAAATAAATTGAAGTATTGAGATTTAGATGAAAAAAGAGGATAATGATGATGATGATGATAATGATGATGATGGGTTCTGTGCGCATGATTCTCTGTCTCATATCTCATTATTTATTTTTTTAATCTTAAAACACGTATCGCCATTAAATTAAGTTACAAAATTTAATTTTAAGTGTTTGCATGGCATACCTAGAGGCAATCAGATGAATCCATGCAAACTTGAAGAGAAGTAAAACCCATTCACCTAAATTTAGTAATAAAGAGAAGCAAATTAAGTGATCATAAACAGCTCACTCCAATCCTTTTAAGAACACTTCATCACAATCCTTCTCTTTGAGTGCTCTATGAATTGAGAGAGAGAGAGAGGTTGGTGTTGAATGGGGTTAGGGAGGAAGGAGAAGGGAGGGGGCAGAGAGTTGGGAAATAAGAAGGGAAGAAAAAGGGAGATGGTGGTGATGGGGAGCAGCTTAGGTTAGCATGCAGCAGAGGAATAGGGCTAAATTACAAATTCACAAGTACTACTTACCGTCCTTGCAGTTGACCTTGAAGAAAGAATGTGTTGTGTTTCACTCGAGATAACCCAAAATCACAAATCTAATAACAGTAAAATTCAAGTCAAGATGGATTAGCTTTGGAACATGGGTAATATTTCACCAAACAATCTTAATGATGAGATAAAGAAGCCACAAAGAAATTTCTCTGGAGAGTGGGAAGTATATGGAAGGCAGAGAAATTTGAAATTTCTCTGGAGAGTCCATGAAAGGCTAAGGAGGCCAGAGATGAGAGACATTTGAAATTTCTCTAGACTAATTTTCTCTGGATCAACTTGAGGGACCTTAGACATTATGAAAATATTAGATGTCATTTATGCTATAAAATCTTAATACGAGGGACCTTAAAAAAACAACCCCTAAATTAAATATAAATGTTTTGTAATAAACAATTTCATGTTAAATAAAAAATTAAACATAAATTAATATTAAGATATCAATAAGATAAAAAAAATATAAAATATAAAAGAAAATTAATTTGATTAGTGTGATGCACATAATTAAGCGTATTATGTCTTATTTATTTATATATTTGTATAACAAGATAATTTTTTTTAAATATCATAATAATTAAATTAAAATATCAATATGAAAAATAAGTATTTAAAAAAGGCATAATGATATGATTTTTTTAGAAAATATAAAAAATCTTTAGAATGTAAATGTACCACCTAAATAAGGAAAAAACATTCCTTATATATATATATATATATATGATGTGATGTGATGAATTAAGAGACTGGAATATATGATATCACTTGGATGTCCGACAATCTAAGAACACGATGTTGCAACGGTCCAGTTTTACTTATTTGCTCAAAAAATAAATTGATTAGTAGTGTTTGATTGTAATTTTGTCACCTTCATCTTTGGTTCCTATTTCCTGAATTTCACTTCTTGATGATTGAAATTTTTTATTTTTCTAATTTTTTTTTAGTGAATTTTTTTAATATTTTACTTTTTAAATACATTTAATATAAATACAATTAAAAAGTATATTATTTGTAATTTTTTTTAAAAAAAATTCACTAAATATCAAAAATATAAATTCAATATATTTTCGTATTCTTATATATTTATTGATATTGATTTTTTTAATATTTTTATAAATATTTTACTTTTTAGATACATCTAAATTAGGTGGATCTAAAAATTAAAAAAAATGTTTAAAATATTAAAAAAATTCAATAAAAATAAAAAAAATATGAAAAACAAAAAACACAATTTTTTAAAATTTGAATTCAAAAAATTGAAACCAAATAAAGTGATTCATGGGCCTATTCAAGATGTCTAAATTATAATTTTGGGTCCGGATTATTTTTAGTTTATTAGATTTGGACTTGAGGATGTTATTCGGATCCGTAAGGTGTATCATAGGTTCCGTTCTGATAATTTGAATTATTTATCTTGTAAGGTTTCTTTGTGTATATCATTTATAAAAAAATAAAAAAATTAACTTGATCTAATTATTGAAATCTATTTAATTTATCGTGTTTGTCATAAAAAAATGAATGATGTATTCTTAAAATTTGTAGATTACAACTCTCAGTTCCAGAGAGAGAGAGAGAGAGCAGAGCTTCTTTCTCTAGGAAATTTTCGACGATACTATGGTGATACTCCTGCAATTCCTTTTACACTTCTAAAATGTGAATCTTATAAAGTGAAAATTTAGACTTTTTATGTTTGAAATAGAAGTTTGAGAGTTTTTTCTCTCAATTTTTCCATAGAGTTTTGAATTTTTTACATCAACAATGGTTTCCTCCTCTCTCAAGCCTTCTTCCATACCATTATAGATGTACCTACTTCACAACTCTAATTTTTGGCAGTGTTCAAAGTACGGCGGCGGCAGTAGCGAAGTTGGGCAACAGTGATGAGGATGACGTCGATAGGGATGATAAGCTTTCAAACAGATCTTGCTTAGTTTGATACAAATTTTACTTTTCAAAATACATTTTTGAGAAGATTAATGGTTTTCCTTTAACCATAACTATTTTTTTTGTTGTTATTTGTTGTTGTTTTGTTATTTGTTTTTTTTCTTTTTATATATAGTTTGTATGGCCTTTTGGAGTCTCATTTTCTTTTTATTGTTGTTTTCAATACAAATATTTTTTATGTTCTCCAAAAAAAAAAAAAAAAAAAAAAAGGTAAACTAAAAAAAAAATACTTACAGATTTTTGTGATTTTTTTAAAAACTTTTTAAATTCTTCTAGAATAGGCTGATCTGAAAAATTAATTTTTTTTAATAAAATTGTTAAATAAATTTCCAAAGATGAAAAAAATTAAAAAAAAAAAACTTTTTGCGGAACAAAATCCTCCAGTCAAATGATTGAAATGAGAGTAGAACATCCAAGCGAAATCAAAATTCCTCAACCAAACAGGCCTTAGTACAGAATTCCACAGCTGAGAGGGCCAAGTTTGGGAAGACTAAATAAGTGCACTTTTTGAATTTTTTTGTATTATGTGTAGAAAAAGTAGAGAGGAGATGTTGATTGATGTGACCTAAAAAAGATAAAAAGATGAAATAAGTGCACTTTTATTGATTAGCCAAACTTGAACGGTTCTGATTCCAAATTATGCGAAACTACACAAACTTTACACTCTGGTCGTCAACACTAAATCCATGCACCGCCATTCCTTAAACCCTGGCTTCAACTGAGAAAAATTTAGAGCAATATCGAAAGGGTTTCATAACCTTATCCTCTTTAACATCAACAATCAATTCTCACCATGGTGCTCAGATTGAATTCTCATGCTTTTCATGGATCCAAGGTAAAATTTT
This sequence comes from Camellia sinensis, assembly GCF_004153795.1. Lineage (NCBI taxonomy): Eukaryota > Viridiplantae > Streptophyta > Magnoliopsida > Ericales > Theaceae > Camellia > Camellia sinensis. The sequence goes on along the minus strand of NW_021032607.1, from coordinate 682,393 downwards.
CTTAGCTCATATTCATGAATTCCTGATGTATATGTGTGTGTGTGTTTGTGAAGTGGTGTATTGATTTGTGTTTCTCACTCTGGGTGTGTTTAGTTGAGGGTTTTTGTGGATTCAGAAAATGGGTTCTGAAATAATTCACACTACTGTGATGCGTTAGTTTGCAAATGGGTTTGTTTGTAAGTACAGAAAATTCAATCATGTTGATGAAAAATTCTATGTTTATGTAAAGCAAATGGATTTGGGTGATTTAATTTTGTTTATTTTGGGGCATTGCTGCAGGGAAAACATGTTATCTAGTTGTGTTTGTAAATTAAACTAAACTACACCCATTTTAGTGGATTGGGTACTGACCTAATCTTTGGCATAATTTGTCCAAAGTGAGTTCAAACCGACAACTCAATGGTTAGTAGCCTGAGTTTTAACTACTGAACCAGCGGCCCTCTGATTCGAAGGAATTCAATTCTCAAAATTAGGATTTGAGATTATAACAGGTGTAATGTTTCATGGGAGAATTACTAAGCACAGTAAAGTTATTTATATTGAGAAGAATTAGAAATAACTTTCCCATTTTCAGTAGGAAGTTCAGATACAAAAGTCACTTTTGCTACTCAGCAATTGACACAAAGATGAAGTTTCCTGTCCACTAAGCATGGATTTTCCCTCCGTAATCTATTGCAACTGTAAGTGGAAGTTGGAAGCCCTCGTTGTCCTACTTTGACAGGCTAAAATATACAGGAAAAACCTATATCTATGCAGCAGTAGTGGATTTTGTTTGAAACAAAGTGTTGAATTTTGTTGGGCATGTTCACAAAAATTTTCTCCCTTTTGTGGCATTGATGAGCAACCTGATATGTGTGGTTTGATAGTACCTGTGGAGTTTTTTTGGGTGAATATAGTACCTGTGGAGTTGATTCCTTGATTGAGTAATTTTTTTCTTCTTCTCTGCAATGTGGTTAACTCTTTTTATTTTTATTTTATTTTATTATTATACTGGATAATTTACCTTTCTACTGGGTGTCAAAATTTGTTCTCCAGGCAAGGACGGATCATAGTTTCAAACAAAATATTATGTGTTTCTCCGTCTCCCTTGCTAGTTTTAGTTTCTCCACTGAAGGCCAATGATTTTAAAATGTTCGAGTTTAATGATATTTGGATCATTGCACTGTATATTTATTCCATCGGATAAACATAATTCCAATTGGGGATTCTTCTTACTACTAAATAAAATTAATCTCTTTTGCCTTCTAACTGCAAATTGTGGACTCATGTGATAGACAATGAATCTAAAGTATTTGAATCTGATGATAATCAATGGATTAGGTAGCCCTTCTATTCAGATAAAGCTTTTTCGCGGTTATGTAACTCGATAAATCTATGGTTACTAGGAGGAGGATGTTTATTGAGTGCGGATTCTCATTTCCATTTTCTACAATGAATATTCAAAATGCACATCCATTTGTATCTCTAGGCAGAGCTCAACTGGACTGGGCTAATTTGTGATTATAATCACTAGAGTTAATTTGTTATCTAGTTGTCTTTGCTAGGGAAGTATTACTTTTGGGAAAATCAGCTGCATGGTGATTGAATCGATAAAGTATCTGTTGTTTATTTGTTGAGTACAGGGAAAACATGTTATCTAGTTGTGTTTGTAAACTAAACTAAACTACACCCATTTTAGTAGATTGGGTACTGACCTAACCTGTGGCACTAGGAAGCACGGATACGGATACGGGATACGGATACGATACGATACGGATACGGCGATACGACAAAATTTGAAAAACTAGGATACGGGTACGGCGGGGATACGTTCGTAAAAAATATTATTTTAACAATTTTTAGTAATGCAGTATGCATAAAAATAAAACTTAAAGCAAAAGACAACTTGATAAAGAAGAAAGATTCCTACAAAACTAAGAGTCTTCAAGGTCAATAGCTTCAACTTGTTCCCCTTCATCAGTGAATATCACAAGACCTTAGCTAAAGCTAAAGCCAAAGCCAAAGCAAAAAAACCATTCTTAAATAAAAATTTCAGCAAATATACTTTTTTAAGTCATCAATGATAGCCTAGGAAGCACGGATACAAATATGGTGATATGGGGATGTGGATATGGCGATATGTCAAAATTTGAAAAAGTATGATACGGGTACAGCGGGGATACATTCATAATTTTTTTTTTTTTTATAATTTTAATAATGTAATATGCATGAAAATAAAACTTAAAGTAAATTAATAAATAAGGAGAGGGATTCCTATTAACCTAAAAGTGCTCAGACATTCATAAAACATCCAAAACTAAAACTAAAAGCAAAAGCAAAAGCAAATGCAAATGCAAATTAAACATCATCCTTACATGCCAACACCAAAAAAAGAATGAGAGCAGAGAGAAGAAACGTGAGAGAGTGAAAAAGTGAGAGAGAAGTGAGAGAGACAACAAGGATATATCAATTTGACAAATTCTATTACTTTAACTCTCACTATATTCCTCTTATCAAAGAACTAAACAAAATATTATAAGTAATATATAACTTCGAGTATCCGATACTTCAAAATTAAGTATCCGATACTTCAAAATTAATAAAAAATTAATTAAGAAGTATCTGATACTTTTAAGAAGTATCTGATACGTATCCGCGAGTATCCGAGGAGTATCGGTATCCGATAAGTATCCGATACGGATACGTCACCCCTTTTGAAGTATCCGTGCTTCATAGCTGTGGCATAATTTGTCCAAAGTGAGTTCAAACCGACAATGCAATGGTTAGTAGCCTGAGTTTTAACTACTGAACCAGCGGCCCTCTGATTCGAAGGTATTCAATTCTCAAAATTAGGATTTGAGATTATAACAGGTGTAATGTTTCATGGGAGAATTACTAAGCACAGTAAAGTTATTTATATTGAGAAGAATTAGAAAAAACTTTCCCATTTTCAGTAGGAAGTTCAGATACAAAAGTCACTTTTGCTACTCAGCAATTGACACAAAGATGAAGTTTCCTGTCCACTAAGCATGGATTTTCCCTCTGTAATCTATTGCAACTGTAAGCGGAAGTTGGAAGCCCTCGTCCTACTTTGACAGGCTAAAATATACAGGAAAAACCTATGTCTATGCAGTAGTAGTGGATTTTGTTTGAAACAAAGTGTTGAATTTTGTTGGGCATGTTCACAAAAATGTTCTCCCTTTTGTGGCATTGATGGGCAACCTGACATGTGTGGTTTGATAGTACCTGTGGAGTTTTTTTGGGTGAATATAGTACCTGTGGAGTTGATTCCTTGATTGAGTAAATTTTTTTTTCTTCTCTGCAATGTGGTTAACTCTTTTTATTTTTATTTTATTTTATTATTATACTGGATAATTTACCTTTCTACTGGGTGTCAAAATTTGTTCTCCAGTCAAGGACGGATCATAGTTTCAAACAAAATATTATGTGTTTCTCCGTCTCCCTTGCTAGTTTTAGTTTCTCCACTGAAGGCCAATGATTTTAAAATGTTCGAGTTTAATGATATTTGGATCATTGCACTGTATATTTATTCCATCGGATAAATATAATTCCAATTGGGGATTCTTCTTACTACTAAATAAAATTAATCTCTTTTGCCTTCTAACTGCAAATTGTGGACTCATGTGATAGACAGTGAACCTAAAGTATTTGAATCTGATGATAATGAATGGGTTAGGTAGCCCTTCTATTTAGATAAAGCTTTTTCGCGGTTATGTAACTGGATAAATCTATGGTTACTAGGAGGAGGATGTTTATTGAGTGCGGATTCTCATTTCCATTTTCTACAATGAATATTCAAAATGCACATCCATTTGTATCTCTAGGCAGAGCTCAACTGGACCGGGCTAATTTGTGATTATAATCACTAGAGTTAATTTGTTATCTAGTTGTCTTTGCTAGGGAAGTATTACTTTTCGGAAAATCAGCTGCATGGTGATTGAATCGATAAAGTATCTGTTGTTTATTTGTTGAGTAACAAAGCATCTGCCTCTTTTGGTCTAATTCAATTTTATTCTTAATATTTTTTTTACTCTTTTGTTATGCATTTGTTTCAAAAACAACTTTCTTTTCTTGTAGCAGGAGTGGTTACACTGTACTAAGATACACAGCTGTATTTTAAGTTTCAAACCTAATGGAGTATCTCAGAATACTAACCGCAAAAGCTTGTGTGCAATGAACATGACTGCTGGACAGTCGGGCAATCCTGAAAAAATAAATTTGGACTGAATAATGAACAAGGCGAGAAAAATTTGGGATAGTTCTCCTCAGTCAGTCAAGACCTTCCCCTGGAACAGAGCTTTGGAAAATTTCATTCAACTCATCCTTGACCTTATTGTGGCGGTCATCAAATACTTATGCTTACCTGTACTTGCAGTCTCTTCCCTTAGCGAGATGTCGTACTGTGCCCACAAAAAAATGCTGTTTCTTATTCCAATTCCACTGCCAGTTGGCGTTGCTGTCGCTGGGGTCTTACGAGAGACGGTCTTGGAACTATCTCCACTTCTCAAGGTTGAAATAATTTACGATGTCGATTAATATCTCAAGAAATGTTGTCCTTTTTACTTATTGAATAACATCATAACATTGTTAGTAACGTAGATCTAAAGGATGCTGTACATTAACTTTTCATTATGAGTGTCCCAATAAGTTATTGGAGGTTTGCCTGGTCGTTAACTGCAGGGCCTTTAGGATTAGTTCTCAGCTGTCTTGATTTGAGGCAACTCGAGCCCAATTAGGCTGGGCTGGGCAGGAGATATCCTGGATTATCAAAAATAACAAAAAAAACTCTCATTATGTATCTGCTTGGGGTGCTTCATTTCATTATGCTTGGTGCTCCTGACATTTGAACCATAGCCCTATGGTGGGAAAATCTTGAAGCCTTTTTTTCTCTCACAATATGATGGTATTTGACTCTGTCATGTACTCACTCTCTCTCTCTCTCTCTCTCAACCCAAAACACAGTATCAACCCTTGTGGGGATGCGTTATTGTTGCCTCATTTCTCAAATTGGTTTTCTTCAATTCAGAGATCTAAAATATCACAATTTCAATTTGGAGAAATTAGGCGCTTCTGACATTTGAATTGAAACATTTTTTCTCTCACAAGATGTTGGTATTTGACTGTGTCATGTACTCTCTCTCTCTCTCTCAACCCAAAACACGGCTTGTGGGGATGCCTTGTAATAGTGCCTTACTCGCAAATTGGTTTTCTTCAATTCAAGGGTCTAAAATATTTTGATTTCAATTTTTATTAGTTACTTTCTTATGTAGTATGTGTGTTTTTCACAATGATTTTCTTTTCTGGTTGTATTATCAGGATGCAAAAGTTCCCTGGCATCTGATTGCTATTGCAATTTTCTTCACATTACTCAAATTGCCAGGCCCATATTACCCCTACTGGGGGCGCATTTTTATTCCACACTTTGCAAATGGGGGATTATTGAGGACTCTATATTTTGCATTTCTGTGGTATAGAAGGCCCCAAAAGGCATCGGAACCACTGCCACCAGAGTCTTCCTGAGTATGATAAGCTCTAATTCTATGGGGTGAACAGGTAATCATTTGTTTGCTTAATTGTTTGAACTTTTTCATGGTAGAATGTATCACCACCATCACATGAAGTCATTCCTTCTTTGGTTCCTTCAATTTTGTATGCATAATTTTTGTCTGAGCTAATTTCACTTTTGATCCCCTAAACTGTTATCATTTTTTTTAATTTCATCTCTAAATTATCAATTTCATTTATTTAGTCCCTACAATTTTTTTATTTTAGCTCATATGGTCCAAATTCCTATTAGAGACCGTCCATCTAAATCAGTAATGGTGGAAACCTAACCTAATGAGTAGAAATGTAATTTTGTAATTAGGACAACCTAAATCATACAACCAAACACACATTTTCTTATTCACATTATATTAGAGAACTTACACCTTGCAACCAAATGTTCATATTCTTCTCCACGCCTCATGTCAATATAGGGAATAAAAAAAATGAATATTATGGTTTAAGTTGTTCATATTTTGAAATGAACCTTTTGTCCATCAAATTTATGGCGTCTTCAATTGAATCATATAGCTGAAATTAGAAATTTTAGGAATTAAATAAATGAAATTTATAGTTTAAGGATCAAATAGAAAAAAATGGTGACAGTGCAGAAATAAATGAAATTAACTCTTTTTTCTTTTTCTTTTTTTGTAAACAAATTATAGCTCTTTGCAGAGTCTCATGTCATTGTTGACATGATCTGATACGATCATATTTATTTTTTAACTGTTTTTGTAGATGATACGAGGTGACACTTGTTTCAACTGTTTATGATGGAGGTGGTCAGAAAACATAATCCTCTGATTTTCAGTTCATCCAAACAGGAGGTTTTTTTTTATTTTTTATGTGTGTGTGCGCGTGTATTTATTCCAAATGATCTAGTGCTTTAGATGCTGGGAAACATATGAGGAGTTCTTGTTTTTGACAACATAGGGACAACTTGTACAACCTTATCTAATGTGGTTGTAGTGCAATTAATCAAGGGTTGAAAATTTCTGAGAAATGCCTTCAGAGATTTATTTTGTTGGAATGTGCATATTGAAAGCAGAGGAAAATGTTTTGCTCTCAATTTTAGTTGTTCTTTTAGTGATGGGCCAAATATGTTGTGCTGATTTTTCTGCATTTTATGGTTGAAATATACACGAGATTTGAGAATACTTCGTTGTTTTTTTTGTGTTTTTTGTGTTTTTTCTTTACTGCCATCTACTAAATCTTATCCAAGGCAGGTTTGTCGACTCTAACGCAAATGCTCAAACATGTCACTTTATTCTTAATTAGATGCAAGGTCCGATTTTCACCATCCTTTGATGTTTTGCTGCAGCTAGCTTTGTCTGTGATTCATTTGGGTGGTTTTGAAACTTATATTTCGCTGTGGCCGTTGAGAAAAAGACATTATAGACATGAGAGTCGCAACTTGTAGCAAAAGAAAATTGGGTATAGAGATTTGTTGTAAACTCTTTTAGAGAAAATGGTATGATTCCATGATACTGTGAGTCTTGTCCCACTCTTAAATACTTCAAGAAATTTATTTGGTTGTGTTTTTGTTCTTTATTTTTTTTATTTATCGAAAGAGATTTGAAATTTATTTGGCCAAGCCTCTATAAAGTCGCAATAATTCAATTGATCTCATACTTTCATAAGTTTGTGTTTGAATACATTCTTGACGTGGAGCAGGTGGCTTGAATCACGAAGTTACACCCACCAAATTTCGTACTTGACATGGAATCATATACATTTGACCCCATACTTGACATGGCAATTAATTCTAATACAAAATTATGTGAACTCCACATGAAGCCATATTCATCTGATCACAAACTCAAATTAGACCAAGTATTTAAAGAGTAAATGATGCAAATTCATACTTATCATGGAGCCATATTCATCTGATCACAAACTCAAATTAGATAAAGTAAATGATGCAAATTCATAATCAACATGGAGCCGAATACATCTAATCACATACTCAAATAACAAGAAGTTTCTTAAATAGAACTCACCCTTAAAAAAGAGCGTTTAAAGAACTTTATTGACATGATCAAGTCCTTTGTCAACCAATATTAACAGGCCGATTGTAAAATCATTCCATATGGAATTCTTTATAAAGCGCTGGATTTTTGAATCTCTAGGGATCCGCCAGGAATTTCTCCCAAAGCTTGTTGAATAATTTATGTAGATTCTGTCATTTCATTCATTTGTACTGAATAACAAGCTAACGAATCCCCTTCTTTTGCCATTGGAATTTCCAATCAAATTTGTCACAACATGGTCCTAATGAAATCCAACAAACTAACTAAACCAGAGTCAAGAAGATGACAAAGTTATAATACAAATATTAGAAGCATTGGACAACATATTGGTGAATAACCATGTTATGGTACATACAATTACAAATGCCAGTTGGAAATAGAAAACATACAGAACAAAGCGGAAAGTGTCAATTGTCCCTTGAAATGACCAAATCATCTGATCCTCCAATGCGGGACTGTGCTACAATCACATTGCATAGACTATTTCTCCACTGCTATCGATGTCGAGATCACTATCGAGGTCATCATCCATCTCATCATCGATATCAAGGCTGCCAGTTAGATACTGGTTGAGACTCTGCGTCCCAGCTGCAGGTACGGTAGCCTCAGCAATTATCTGCATGATTTCCTCAATACTCTGCATGGGTTGATCGGGCTCTTCAAACTGGTTGTTCATTGCTTTTTCATCCACGAGGTCTGCTGGGAGGTTCCTTAGAAACCACCTGTCATTCCAGATTTCTGACATGGATATCCTCTGTTGAATCCAATAAAAGCAAATGAGGTTAAATTCAGCACTTGAAGTTATCATCTCCATTTAAACACCATAAACAGCCTTTCAAATAGTTTAAAAAGATAGGATTTTCTTGCACACAACTCTTCCATAATCCATGGAAAGTAACCTCTGAACTCAATGCCACTATCACCTATTGTGCTTGCCACACAATTATTGTCGCAAGCAAACTTTATTGCAAGACTCTCTCTCTCTCACACAATGAAACAACTTGACTCCTCACTCTATCTCAGTTAGATTTGCCACTATCACCTATTGTGCTTGCCACACAATTATTGTCGCAAGCAAACTTTATTGCAAGACTCTCTCTCTCTCACACAATGAAACAACTTGACTCCTCACTCTATCTCAGTTAGATTTGCCACTATCACCTATTGTGCTTGCCACACAATTATTGTCGCTGACTTGACTTGTCTAGAGTTGCTTCCAGGCAGTGTGGAGGGAGGAAATAGATATGTAGAACATATTTTAGTAGTTGTGAATAGTTCACTCCGTCCTTATAAAGCTATTTTAATAGAGTGTAGTTTTCCTTGTGTATGGTAGTCTTGTAAGATAAAGTAATAGTAAATCCTTTGTTGACTAGTATGTATTATTGATGAACAATGGAGATGAGGTGTGTGTATCTATATCTAGAGAAGGGGAGAGAGCAATAGGGTTTTATAGTAACTGTTTTGGGGCTAAAGGTTCATCCATCTCTCTCCAAAGTTAGTGTTTTCCTGAGTCCTGAATAAAATCTTCTTCAGTATTCTCTTGCAAGTACTCTTCTATATGTCTTTTTAGTAGTTCGACAGTATTTGAGGTGTTCAATTGCCAATTGTGTTAATCCATTGGCAGGACTCTCCTGATTAATCCCTTTTCGGTTGAGGTTTTATTTTGATTAATCCTTTTTCACCAATACAAAGACCCAGATATATGTCAATATGAATGTCCAAGTTGACACATGTCATGTGATCTGCCTATGTGGTTCAGGTTACCAATTGCACTATTTGTACAAGACAGAGTTACTCATAAAAAAGAACAAAAACAAAGAATAATAACATCTACAATTGTGGACAATAAAAAATGTAGGACAAACTCCATTATCAAAGAGAGAACCCTAAAAAAGTACAGCAAGACAAAAAAAAAAAAAGGCTTAATATAAAAAGGGTCATCCAATATAAGGGAAGAGAATCAACGAATATACAATAGATGAAGCAGGAGGAAGCTGTGAGGACAGAAAAATTTCTCTTCCTCTCATCACATCTTGTCGCTGACCGATGAAAATAGCCGGTATTGTTCTTCTGGCTGAAGATACGACAACTTCTTTTTTTGCGTTGAAGACTTGTTTCAACTAAGCGTCTGGTAAGGGTCCAACAAGCAAAACTTTAAAAAAGGAACATTAGACGTATGTCTGACAAGTGGTGTTAGAATGTATCTCACATTGCCTAGAGTTGTCCCGTTTGTGCTGGTTATAAAGTTACAGTTTCCCTCTCCTTAATACCTGGGTTTTAAGGAGAAGTGTGGGTTGGGGCTTTTAACTTGGTATCAGAGCTTGGTTGGAGAAGTGTGGGTTGGGGTTTTTAACTTGGTATCAGAGCTTGGTTGGGCCTGTGATTGGTGTGCTGTTTGTCCGGCTATTGTATACTGTGGTCTAGGATGGTGTGTTGGAATGTGTTCCACATCGCTTGGAGTTGCCCTATTTGTGCTAGTTATAAAACTCTAGTTTCCCTCTCTTTAATACCTGGGTTTTAAGGAGAAGTATGTGCTGGAAATCACAAGCTGAACCAAACTCTAATATCGAATTGAAAAGCCCAGCTCATACTTTTCCTTAAAACCCAAGTATTAAGGAGAGAGCTGAAACCTTATAACTGGTACATACAGATGGGACAACTCCAGGCGATGGTGTGACACATTTCAACACGCCCTCTTAGACCACAACATACACTAGCTGGACAAACGGCATACCAATCACAGGCTCAACTAAACTCTGATACCAAATTGAAAAGGCCCAGTCAATTAGTGGTACCGCATGTCCAACACATGTCGATGTCAAACATTTGTTAGTGGATTAAGATAAACATTAGCCATATGCCTGACACGTGCCACGCATGTGGATTAAGATAAACAAGACATGAGAAAATAATACATTAAATTAGTCAACCATGCAGTGAACATTCTCGTGTTGTTAAATCATTGTTTATGGAGATGACAATGCCCAACTTGATCTACCTAAACAATCTTCTTCACCATGGATGGGTTGATAGACAGTGATGACCAAAGTGACAAAAATTAATCATCGACAACGAACATTTCCAATCCCATGCTAAAGAATCAATCTTCATATTCCTGCTAGTTTTTGCATAGTCACCATATTGCAGTCAGCATACTATAAAACAGATTTTTCTTAATCATATTGTTAGAATTCAATTAACCCACTGGACCCAATAGTAAAGGAAAAACTTCATACATAAACCAAGAAAATCACAGTGATCATCTTCCTCCTCAAGTCATTTGGACTACTGTTCAGTTAAAACAAACCAGGCCAAATTTGTGGCGTGATTTTAGCATAGTGGCCAATTATGAGACTGTTTGAGCTACCATACCACCATAACAGCTTATAAGCTGAGCATTAATAGGACATGGTTGTTGATATAGTTTAGTTTTAAGTTTAGAAAAATCAGACTGCAGGTTCATAAACAGGTTTAAAGTCCTATCAAACAATTAGGCAAATCAATTGTGTGGTTTAAACATTTGCAAAGAAAGCTCATGAGAATTTGCTACGCGTAAAAATGTCAAGTTTACGAAGTTGGTCCCGTTTGGTAGAGCTGTGGGAAAGTGATTATAGCTTATAGTTTAACAGCTTATAACTTATAACTGTGAACATAAGCTGATTTTTGATTTATGAATTAAGTTCCTCCTCCCCCACTCAAAGAATAAGTTGGTTTTTGACTTACAAAAAGCTATGAGCTGTATTGGCCCTGTTTGGTAGAGCTTATTTTCAGCTTGTTTCAGCTTTTAGCTTAATTTAAGCTATTTTGATGTGTTTGGTTCAACTTAAGTTAGTTTGACTTGTTTCATAGATGAATCCACGATATACTCTCCTTAAATAGTAGAGTTTGCCTGCTAATTCTTGCACTCTGCTAATATTTTAAGCAATTTATTTACTTTTTAGACACACTTAACATAACTACACCTAAAAAGTCAAAAAATTGTAAAAAAAAAATTCACTAAATATCAAAAATACAAAAAAAAAAAAAATACAAGAATTCAGTACATTTATTGTATTTTTATGTATTTATTAATTTTTTAAAATATTTTTTCACAAGTTTTTTACTTTTTACATATATCTAAGTAAGGTGTATCTAAAAAAGTAAAAAAAAATGTTTAAAATTTTAAAAATATTCACTAAAAATAAAAAAATACGAAAACCAAAAAACTCAGGGTATGTTTGGTTTGGATTTCTAGAGTGATTTTGGAAAAAAAAAATTTTAAAAATTTGTTTGGTTTGTTAATTTTCCAAAACAATTTTCAAAATCACTTTCTCTCTCTTACCTATCAATCAATCACTTTTTCTCTCTCTTCTCTCATTCTCAATCACTTTTTCTCTCACATACATCTACTCAATTATAACAAAATATCAAATCATTCTAAACTCCTAAACTCCAAAACTACTTTCAAAATACACAACCAAACAAACCAAAAAAATTTCTAAACTCTCTCCCCAAAATAATTTTTAAAAACTACTCTCCCAAAACCAAACCAAACATACCCGAATTGCTCTATTCTTTGTGAAAATAAATCACCGTATTTAGGATCAAATTTCAATTTTTTTTTTAGTCAATTGAAAAAATATATATATATATATATATATATAGATTCGGTTAATTTAAGTACATTTAAAAAGTATAAAAATGTTATTAATTTTTTTGAAATTCATTGAATACAGGAAAAATATGGAGCCAAAAAAAAGAAGATGATTTCAATACATTTTTATATTTTGTTGTGTTCAATAAAAAATTTATAAAATTATGGATCTACAAAATAATAAATAAGACATCCATTAAAATGTTAGAAAATTTAACTAAAATAAAAAAAAAATTGTGGATTTAAAACTCAGTAAAATTCTTTTTTCAAATTCCAAATCATATTGAGTAAATTATAAATAAATTCTTAAAATTTGATTAAAATACGAATTATCTTTTTTAATTTTGAAAATTATATTTTACCTTCCGAAATTTTTAATTTCATAATAAATCGTCATTTTTATTAATAATTTAAGTAATTTTGTTATTTTATAAGAAAGAATTATAAATTTTATTTTTTTAATTAATTCTGTTAAATAAAAAATTGGGATGAAGGG
>NW_021032607.1:596586-663117 GCF_004153795.1 Camellia sinensis | reverse complement strand
GCGGTTCAGGCTCTCTCCGTCCGGAGCTTTATACAAGAAGTCTTTTACTGGGCCATATCTGAAGTGCATCCACCCCAACAAGGTGGAAACTTTCCTCTATGAGATTCAAGAAGGTATCTGCGAGAGTCATACTGGGGGCATGTCTTTGTCTTACCGAGCAATTTTCCAAGGTTATTGGTGGCCATGCATGCAAGTGGACGCGCAGAAATACTTTCGCCGATGTGAAAAATGTCAGAAATTTGCTCACCAGATCCACCAGTCGGCCAGAGAATTGTTTCCCCTTACAAGTCCTTGGCCGTTCGCACTTTGGGGGTTGGATATTGTGGGACCACTCCCAACAACTCCAGGAAACCGCAAGTTCTTCATCGCTGCCACCGACTACTTCACCAAGTGGGTTGAGGCCGAGCCATTGGCAACCATAAAGGAAAAAGATGTGAAGAAGTTTGTTTGGCAAAATGTCATCACTCACTTCGGTATACCGAAGGCCCTTATCTCAGATAATGGCACCCAATTTGATGGTAAACTTTTTCACGGATTTTGCGAAGAGTTAAAGATTGAGTTCTACAATTCAACACCGGCCTACCCCCAGTCAAATGGTCAGGCAGAAGCCTCAAACAAGACCATCTTAGACGGGCTGAAGAAGCGACTAGAGAAAGCCAAAGGGAAGTGGGCTGAAGAACTCCCTAATGTACTCTGGACATACCACACCACGCCAAGACGCTCAACCGGGAAAACACCATTCGCCTTAGCCTATGGCATGGAGGCCGTCATCCCACTGGAAGTTGGCATGCCAACCATCCGATCTGAACGTTTTCAGCCAGATTCAAACAATGAAGCAGTGGCCTTGGAACTTAACCTAGCTGAAGAAAGGAGGGAACGCGCTCTGATCCACATAGCAGCCTATCAGCAAGAGCTCTCCAGGAAATACAACAAGGCTGTGCATCCAAGGCTATTCAAGATTGAAGACTGGGTCTTGAGAAAGGTTATGGGCAATACAGTGATCCCGGGCGAAGGCAAACTCGGTGCAAATTGGGAAGGGCCATACAAAGTAACTGGCTTTGCAGGCAAAGGGGCATACCATCTAGAAGACTTAGATGGTAAAGCTATCCCCAGACCATGGAATGCAGCCAACCTTAAGGTTTTTTACTTTTGAAATGTAACTGTTTTTGTTACTTAGCTTTTTGAACCTGTAGCCCTTTGGCATTTGGTGCAAGTCATTGGGACATGTAATGAAAGATAGCCCTACTTTTTTATATTATGAGTTTCTGTAAAATGATAAGGATATTGGACTACTGTGGATGCTAGGGGCAGGAAGACGGACTTACACTAAGCCGAGCTAACTCTTTCTAGCCGGTGTAGAGACAAGCCGTACAAATAGTTGGTGTATTGCCCAACTTGTATAAGGGTTAAACGAAATGTTGGAAATTTGACAAACTTCCAACTGACCGAGCTGATTTTGCTCACCTAGATGAAGTGTTAGAAATTTGACAAACTTCCAATTTGACCGAGCTGATTTTGCTTGCCTAGATGAAATGTTGAAAATTTGACAAACTTCCAACTTGACCGAGCTGATTTTGCTCTCCCAGATGACGTGTTAGAAATTTGAAAAAGTTCCAACTTGACCGAGCTGATTTTGCTCACCCAAATGACGTGTTGGAAATTTGACAAACTTTCAACTTAACCGAGCTGATTTTGCTCACCCAGATAAAGTGTTGGAAATTTGACAAACTTCCAACTTGACCGAGCTGATTTTGCTCGCCCAAATGAAATGTTGGAAATTTGACAAACTTCCAACTTAACGAAGTTGATTTTGCTCGCCCAAACGAAATGTTGAAAATTTGACAAACTTCCAACTTGACCGAGCTGATTTTGCTCGCCCAAATAAAATGTTGGGAATTTGATAAACTTCCAATTGACTGACCTGATTTTGCTCACCCAAAACGAAACGTTGGAAATTTGACAAGCTTTCAATTGACCGAGCTGATTTTGCTTGCCCAAAATGACATATTGGCATATTGCGCAACATCATGAACATTTCGAATAGCAAGAAATTTTGCACATTGCAACTGCGCAAAAATAATTACACGACGAGCAAAAGGTTCAAATTTTTATTGATAATAGAAGTTGCATTACAAAAAGTGGAGCCAATCCCGGTTACATCCAAAAAAAAAAAACAAGAAAGAGCAACAACGGCTTGAACATCAATCCAGATCAACATCAACAGTTTGCTCGGCCAAGCCCTTCTTGGTTTCGTCTGCCGCGCCTTCTATCGCAATAACATCCTGCTTGGGCCCTTCATCTTCGGACCTCTTCGAAGCTTCGGCGACAACTTGCTCGACAGGCTGCGCGGCGGCCGTTTCTTTCTCGGCTGCCTTTTTTGCTTCATCAATGAGCCTCTTTTGAGCAGCGCTGGTGTACGCTTGCATGTAGACCGGGATGTAGGCGGCAGACAGGTTTTGGAACATCTCGGCGTCTTGACCAAGACCAACTTTTTCCACGGCAGCTTTCCAACCGCATTGGAAAAAGATGTCCTTGGCCGCCTGGACTTGCCGCTTATAAGTCTTTTCACCCTCTACATACCCGCGGTCTTCAGCATCATCTACCGCCTTGTCCCTCTCGATTTTGTGGGCATCCCGAAGCTTCCGCAGCTCGGCAAGGTAGCGAGCCTTTGTCAGCTGAACGACCCTCTATTTGTCTGCTTCAGCCCGGGCCGCTTGCTTGCTTAGTTTATTGCGCTCAGCCTCTACTGCCCCCAGCGCGGCCTTTATCTTAGTCAGCTCAGCCGTCTTGGCCTTGTTGTTGGAAATTGCATCCCGTAAACTTTGCCGCATAGCGGCCATTCGCTCGTGGGCCAGGTAGTTTTTCTGCGCGGCCTGAAAGTGAATGGAGGTTGTTAGAATTCACAAACCGAGCAAAAACTTAGTGAACAAATTAGTCTTTCAACTTACCAACACAATTGATTTCACTACCGAGCGAAGCACCTTCAGGTCGGACAGCTCGTCGTGCTTCTTCATGTCGGCGAGAAGGATCAGCCCCTTGGTCATATTGAAGCCGAAAGAATAATCCTTGTCCGCGTAGACTGAATCGGCAGCAAAGACATCCCGGCCTTTGTACTTGAACTCGAGTGACCAGACCGGGGGGGCACTTGGGCGTTTGGATGGCCCGGAGATTGGTTTCTCGGTCTGGTCCCCCAAGTCGGTTGAGGCTTGCTAGGTTGAGTCCTCGTCCGCCATATGCTGTCCGGTCATTTCTTTCCTCTATCTCTTCTTTGATCGGCTAGCTGCTTGTTCGCTGGCCAGAGCTTGCACAGCCCTCTTTTCTGGCGCAACCGGCGTGGAGGAAGTCCCTCCAAATGCCTCCAGTGGCTGGGACTCGCTAGCCTCACCGGTTACCATGGACTTAATCGCTCAGATCTTGGCCATTTCTTGCTCGAATGTCAGGGGAACTAGTTTGATCGGTGGAAGACTTGGGTCTGGTTCTGGAGAGGGTGCACACAGAAAATCGGTTACCCTGCTCTTGCGCGGCGCTGTGTAATGGTAGGTTGGTTCAAAGCCAAGCAGCTTTGGCGATTCTCGCTCCACGGTTGGGTGACGCAGCAACACTCTAATGGCTTCCTGGTTAGCGCGTTAGTAGTCTTCTGCCAAAAGCTTGTAATCTGCAAAAAGAAAAAGTGTTAGATCGGTAAGAGAAAAACAAATACAAAAAGAAGACAATGCGGTTTGCCGAGCTACTCACCAGCACTCCCAAAGTTTTTCCTAATGTACCAGCCCAGTATGGGCGCCTCGGTGTCCTCATAACGACCGGACACCCCCAAGAAATCGTCGTCATTTATTTTTTTATCTGGATTTCCCTCTATAAGTCTCGCTCAGCCCTTTTTGACCTTGAGATACCAGCAGAGCCCACCTTTATTCTTGCTAAGGCTGTACTGGTGAAATATCTCGGCAAGGCCGAGATTTAGGCCAAGTCTTCTATTCAGCTCGGCCACGCCATTTATTATCTTGTATGTGTTGTTGGAGACTTGGGTTGGGCACAGCCTGGTCTGCCTTAAAAACTCGTAGATCAGGGGCTGGACCGGGAAGCGAAGCCCTCCTTCCACTATGGACACGACCGTGAAGAGGCACTTATCTAGCCCACCCCATGGGGTATCTCCCTTCTTGGCCAGCTCAAGATGGACGTCATCCGGGATGTTATACTCCCTGCGGAACTCGGCCAGTGCACTGGGAGAGCTCACCATGAACCGGTGTTTCCCCATCTATCCCGGTTTTATTTATTGGGTGATTTAGTTCATATCTCGGTGAAAAATTTTGTGTGTTTGCTCGGACGTTGAGCTTCACCGGTAGTGAAGCTGAACAGGCCTGGTCGGTTCTAGTTCGTTCTGCATTATTAACAAATAAGCCCAAGGGTTACCGCGGCTTAAATTGCATGGCTTTTATGTGGAATTCTTAGCTCGGTCAGGGTTCTCTGGTGTATTTGACCTGTCTGATCCCTATGTCGGCTCAACTATTTTGCCGATTTGGCCTTTCCTAGTTCGGTTCTGGTTTTCAGCTTGGTCAAGGCCTCAAGAAGAGACCTCGAACAAAGTTTCAGCTCGATTAAGTCCTATTTACGGATCTAAATGAGGATTTAGCTCAGTTTTACCTAGTATTCGTTCTGTTCATCCCAGAAATAGAGTTCGTTCATTCAAGCTAAGGGGAAGCAAGGGCACGAAGGTCCCGTCCATTTCTCTTCCCTAGTGTATACAAGTTCTATGCAAATAAGGGGAGGATCGGTGAAGCACCAACAGTCTCAAGCAAAGAGCGTGAAGAACAGAAACGAAGAAATGAAGAACACGAAGAATTGAGTTGAAGAACTTTAAGAATATAAATGAAAAATACGAAGTATGGGTAGAGGGATTTACCAATGACGGGTGCCAAGCAGAGTTCAGCCCCTCGAGCCTGAATGCAGCTTCTGAAGGAGCGAAAATGGGCGTAGGAGAAGCAAATGGGCAGTAATGTCAGCGAAGTCAGCAATGGCAAAAGTTTGGGGGTTTGGAAACTAGGGTTTTGGCTCAAAAAAGGAGATGAATAGTAGGAGGGTCGAATGACCCCTCATGTGTGTATAAAAAGGTGGCAAACCCAAAAGGCGCAGCCGTTTGAATTTTGCGCGTGAGAAGACAGCTGTGAGGCTGCACGCCACCAATGGCATGAGGTCACGTGGCATCGAAAGGACAGCTCCGTCAGTACGGCTGTACGACCCTTGACAAGACTACTGGCGCAATTCAGAAGATCGACCAAGTGAGATAGCTCGGTCATTGCAGTAATCCCAATCACGCTTAGCTCAGATCGGATGAAGGGGCAATTGAGAGGGAGATTTGCGCTGGACAGTATGACCGAGCTACAATAACGCGGGTTGTGGCAAACGGTTACATCGTATGCTCGGTTAGGGCGGCTCCCCGGTGAATCACGCCGGGCCGAAGTAGGTCTAGCGACCGGAGTACGGGATCAATGATTCGGCTAGATCTGGCCACCGAAGTAGACCGGGCAAAACACAGCCCAGAAGTAGTTCTGACCGGGATGGAGGTCGGCGCGCCCCAAGCCGGTCTGATCGGAAAGATCGCCCTTCTTACGGCTCGGTCGTGCTGGTTACGGTTTGTGGTTCTTTCAAGTGATAGGTTGGTTATGGCATCCCGGTACGGTGCGCCACCTGGACCAATGGTGAGATGGAGGAGAAATCCACTCCTGGCACGCGTCAATACCATTTGGCAGTTTCACACGTACTATTTGGAGGTTTTGGCCTTTACACGCGTAGGGTGATGGGAGGCGAGCATTGCCACCTGTCCAGGGAAGGACAGCAGAGGTAGTGCGTGCACAATCCCTGAGGCTGCATGGCCAGCCTAGAAAAAGGAATGGAAGGGGAACGTTGAAGGTATGCTATTTGAACAACTCTCTCTCTCTCTCTCACAGAAACGATATTCTTCTTTCTCAAGTGGTCTAACTTGATCGTCGGAGGGACTATCCGGCAACACCCCGCCGGGCAGCTCACCGTTTTTGTGTTTCCAAGACAGACGCCGTTACGCGAAGCTTGAGTTCAAGGAGTACGGAAGGCGAAGGATATTTCACTCCCGTACAGCTTTTAAATTTTTTGATCTAATCAAATGGATGGAAAAAAAAAAATTACATAGGTTTGTTTGGAACACCACTTCATTGTATGTTCTATCAAGATTGTTTTATAATTTGTTTGTATTATTTTTATTTTTTGGGTGATATAAGTATATAATCCCTTGCTAATAGACAAACAAATGGCTAACATAGTATTTCGAGAAAAATGAATAATTTAATTTGAAAAAAAAAGAAAAAGAAAAAGAATTGAGCCCTAAACTACTAATGGACCAGCGCCCACAAGCAGTTGAAACTGATGAGGCCAATTCTGGTTGGTGCTCCTGGTATAGATGTATATTTCGTGTTCTTTTATCTTTTATTTTTAAGTAAATTATACTTATCATACTTAAAATTTGGAAAAAAATACAATTACACTTACAATTTTAATATAATTATATCAACCTCTCATGAGATTTGAATTCACGTAACACTTAAGCTCTTTTTAATAAGTAATTTGTTAGTTATGTGAATGAAAAAATAATATTATCATTGAGGTCTCGTTTGGCAAGTAATTTTTTTAGTTAAAAAGTCAAAAAGTCACTAAAAAAACCAAAAAGCCAACACTCTATATCAAAAAGTCAAAGATTCCATTCTCTCTACTTTTTGCACATCTTTTCGTAAAAAATTAAAAAATCATTCCAAACATACTAGTTTTTTTTTTTACATCATATTTTAGCCAAAAAATTAAAAAATTACTAAATAAGACTGTTTCCAAACGAGGCCTGAGAGGGTATAAAAATAACCATATGAATTATATAAGTCCTAATCTTGAGAGAGAAATAGCTGCCGGGGATGCAGAGGTAAAGTTCTTGTGCATTTATACTAGTGCTTGTGATAGTTTTCCCAAGTTCCGAAATAAATTGTTACTCATTGGGTTATTCATAGTATTTAAGGTTTGTACTGTTATTTTTCGACAGATTGCCCAATGCAAACTTCATATCACTGAGCTAAATTTGCGTGCAGAGGCACAGGCTTGTGAGTACAAGCAAAAGGTAGGCCAATCTATGTACTTTATATATTGGTTTTGCTAAAAGCCTACAACTTATTTTGTCTGTGAAGAGTATTTTTTTCCTTTTACATTTTCTTGAACTACATATACTATGAACTTGGAAACAGTTTAAGGCATTGGAAGTTGTGTGGGTAATTTGCTGACCACACTGCCCGCTTAGTATCCAGCTGGAGAGCACCGGCAGAATAGATGGCACCTGGCTAACCTGCAACAGAAATATAAGAATCCCGCGGTGGTTTCGACCACCCGGGGGCACTCCGACGATCAAGTCAGTATATCTCTCAAAGATAAATCAAGTATTAAACTCACAAGCTTGAGTATCAAAAGCATACCTTAGACCCATGGGGGTGCCTCTCTTTTATAGCCACAAACTATCCCATGAAGCCTGACTTCTATGGACTCTCGGATTTGCTAATCTGGAACCTCCCAGTGGGATCAGGATAAACTCTTAAGAGTCTTATTCTTTACCAAACTGAAGTCTTTTTCTCAAATCTAAGCACTCTTGTCCATATCAAGTTGAGTTCCCTCTTCATTCTATCGGACTCCTTGTCCCTTAATCGCTTATCTCAGGATCGATATCTTCGGAGCAACCTCGCCTATTCTGCGAGATGACTCGCACAACGACCAAGACACGTGGCACCTCGGCTGACACGTCGGCGTCACCTTGCCACGTGTTGGTACTCAGAAAATATATCCCCACAACTGCCCCCTAGGTTCTATTACCTTGGCATTCTGAGGTGATGGAACCTACACTGTTCGTTCATCTATGCCCCTCTGTCCGAGATCAAACTCGCCGACCTCAAAGTTCCCTGGACTTTACTGTCCACTGGTGTCAAGAATCAAGTTTCATGCTTTCCAAGCTGTTTGAAATCGTACCTCCTAGCCGAGGTTCTGGTTCCATAAATTCGTAAATTCCAAGAACTTTGCAACTGCTCCACTCACACTCTCTGGTGAGTTCCCGATTTCCAGTCATCTTATTTGATTCCGGCGATTTTCATATCGGCGTTCATTTCACTTTGTAAGTTCATAAACTCTTTACTTACTATTTAAGCTCAATCTTTCATAACTTTTCTGAATCTATTTACTTGCCATCTGTTGCCTTCTATTTTCGTCTGTCTTCAAGTTTTGAATTGTTTGAATGCCTGGCACTGTTCTTGTCATATCTGCTTTCTGTTGCTAGTATCATGTCTGGGTCATTACTTTCTTGTTCGTCACATACTTACTTAGTGCCTGTGCACTTGACTTTATTCTTGAACTTTGTCGTCTTCTTGGCTATTTTTCTCTTTTTTCATTTAATCCTCTAGCTTCTTCTCTTTCTAGCTCTTTTGCTTAAATCCGTCATTTTTTCCAAGCTTTCAAGCTTCTGCAACTGTCTTCATTTCTCTCCTCCGGTGAAGCTTTACGTCATTCTGCCATTGTCGTCAGACTTCGGCGATCCTCATTCTGGCTTCCCTCTTTCTGGTAAGCCACTGTTCCTCCTGGTTTTATTTCTTGTTGCTTTCCAATAAGCTCTGCTTCATTGTTAATCACCATTGCTTGTTTTACCCGTTATTTCCAAACCATCTTCTTGAATACACACTGTTCACACATCTGTTGATTTCTACCATTGTTCTTGGCTTGACATACTTGTGTAATCTTTTTGTCTTGATTTCTTGATAGCTTTATCATCATTCTTGATTACGAATTACATTCATGTTTCTATTTTCTGTGTCTTTTTCCAGATTCTTGCTTTCAATCTTTGCCTTCAAACTCCAAGGTGCCAATCGCCGAGAAGAGCCTTGATCAAACTTTTTAGGAGGTCGAGGCTGAGCTCGAGGCCGAGAAGGTTGCTGAGAAATCTTCCCAACTGTCTTTTATATCCTGCCATTGATGCCGAGTAGTTTTGTTTTCAATTCTCTTTCTTCTTCTTCGGCTAAGCCTGAGCCGAGAAGAAAGAAGCGCTCTTCGTCACCCTCCTGGACTAGGATTTTCTTCAGTGTCTCTTCGCTCTTTTCGGCTGGCTCCTTGCCGACATCATCTAGGACCTCCATGTCCTCGTCTTCAATCTCTGCCTTCCCTGGTTCCCGAATGTTTGCAGGTAGTTTT
This sequence comes from Camellia sinensis, assembly GCF_004153795.1. Taxonomy (NCBI): domain Eukaryota; kingdom Viridiplantae; phylum Streptophyta; class Magnoliopsida; order Ericales; family Theaceae; genus Camellia; species Camellia sinensis. The sequence continues at coordinate 653,886 of NW_021032607.1, read as the reverse complement.
CATTGCTGCCATGGAGCAATTCTTTGCTTGCAGTTGGTCTCCTCTGACTTCTTCAATCCCATGTTCTGTGGGGAACCGCAATAGTTGATGCAACGTTGAGGGAACTGCCCCCATTCCATGCAACTATGGCCTTCCCAAGATGATGTTATAAGGTGAAGGTGTGTCAATCACGACGAATTCTGTTTTGATCTTCTTCTAACTGCTCTTGCATGATTCTATACTTAGAATATTTTGTATGCCTTTCATACTTTGCCTCCTTTGTGCTATCTTCTCGGGGTTACATACCTCGGGTATAATAGCTACAAAACTTTTACTTCGGCAAGATACTGACCTGCAAACTTTTCATAAATTCTAACAAGTGTGAAACATATACTACTCAATGTTAATTTTGCAAGCTTTTTCTCAAGTTTCAACAAGTGTTTCAACAAGGATTAACATATACTGTAACAGGAATCAACAAGGATTAACATAACAAGTGTTAAACAATAATCTATTTGTAAATTGCTACGAATTTCAATAAGTGTTTAAATATACTTAGCTCTTTCCTCAACCTGTAAATTGCTATAAATTTCAACAGATGATCATATGTCGGCTTAATGTTACCTTGTAAATTGCTACAAATTTCAAAAAACAAAGAGAAACAGTAATCTTGGCTTAACTTCAACTTATAAATTGCTATAAATTTCAACAAGTGAAGATAAGGAATAATCTCAGCTTAATTTCCACTTGTAAATTGCTACAAATTTCAACAAGCGAAGATAAGGAACCATCTCGGCTTAACTTCAACTTGTAAATTGCTACAAATTTCAACAAGTATTTAATCATAGTCTTCAATCTTGAAAACTCTTCTCAAGTTTCAACATCATCTCGGCTTAACTTCGGTTAAGCATTATCTCAGTTTAACTTCGGTTAAACATCATCTTCGGCGTAACTTCGGTTAAGCATCATCTCGGTTTAACTTCGGTTACACATCATCTTCGGCTTAACTTCGGTTAAGCATTATCTCTGCTTAACTTCGATTAAGCATCATCTCGGCTTAACTTCGGTTAAGCATTATCTTCGTTTAACCAACTTGTAAATTGTCCACAAATTTCAACAAGTGGTAAACGCATTCTTCTTCTCTACGCCCCCAGTGTGAACTTAAAATCCACTTGGGTTCTCATCATACATGTAGCTTCGACCTTGTCGCCGAGGTTGAATTCAAGCCGAGGTTGTCGGCCTTGGTTTCTCTATTGATCTTACTTGGCTCCAACCTGAGTTTGATTTTCGGCCTCGCATCGGCGAGCCGTTTCTCTTTTCTTGTTCCGACGCCTTTGTTCCTGGCATGTCCTCAGCCCTAGCATACTTCTCAATTTTGGCCAACTTTAGTCTGATCTTGTGTGTTTCCTTTTTATCTTCTGGGATCTGAGATCTGCTCATCGTGCTCTTCTCTTCTCGGACTCAGGTGCCGAGATCTTATCTTCTGGAATCTTGGATTTGCTCACTTAGGTTAAGCTCTTCTCTTCTCGGACCTATTCATCTAGGCCGAGATTATGTCTTCTAGGATCCGGGATCTGGAATTCGGGATCTGCTCACTTAGGTTGAGCTCTCGTCTTCTCGGGCCTACTTGTCTAGGCTGAGATCATGTCTTCTCGGATCCAGGATCCAGGATCTGGAATCCGGGATCTGCTCACTCAGGATGAGTTCTTCTATACTTGAATGTTATCTCCTTGGGAGCTCATGCCCCCTGTCTTTGCATCCCTTCTGGAAGGGTCTTCGTTCCTCCGCAGGTATCTATCTTTCCATACCTGGAGGTCGTCTTTGTTGCTTCGATTTGTTGTCTTTGGTGCGTCACCTTTCTGGCTGGCTTCTTTCACTTCGTGACTCTGGTCACGAGTTTCTGTGTTGCTATTGTCCCCTTCAACGTCGAGATCGATAGGTCTCCGGCTCCCAGCAGGAGCGTTGTCTCCAATCTGATCCTTCTGTCCGTCATTGGTCATCTATTCTTCTTTCTTTCATTGGCCATCTATTCTTCTTTCTTTCCCACAGACGGCGCCAAATTGTGTGGGTAATTTTCTAACCACACTACCCGCGTAGTATCCAGCTGGAGAGCACCGGCAGAATAGATGGCACCTGGCTAACCTGCAACAGAAATATAAGAATCCCGCGGTGGTTTCGACCACACGGGGGCACTCCGACGATCAAGTCAGTATATCTCTCAAAGATAAATCAAGTATTAAACTCACAAGCTTGAGTATCAAAAGCATACCTTAGACCCATAGGGATGCCTCTCTTTTATAGCCAACATAAACCTAGTCCCAATAGAAGCCTGACTTCTATGGACTCAGGATTACTGCTAATCTGGAACTCCCAGTGGGATCAGGATAAACTCTCTAAGAGTCTTATCTTTACCCAAACTGAAGTCTTTTCCCAATCTAAGACTCTTGTCCATATCCAGGTTGAGTTCCCTCTTCATTCTAGGACTCTTGTCCCTTATCCGCTTATCTCGGATTCCGATATCTTCGGAGGCAACCTCGGCCTAGCTGAGATGACCTCGGCACAATGACCAAGACACGTGGCACCTCGGCTGACACGTCGGCGTCATCTTGCCGCGTGTTGGTACTCAGAAAATATATCCCCACAGAAGCCATGGCGGAACAACTCAAACCTGAGGGCCCTACTGCCCATATAGAAAATTCATCTTCAAGCAAGCTAGAGAAAAATGGATCGAAGTCTAGGGGTTCTGGTTCTCCTTTCAAATGCATTGGATTGGGCTTAGTACAACAAATAAAATCTGAAAGGGATGGGGAGCTAACTGCTGGAAGAGTTCGTATTGAAGAGCTTGAAGTCTTAGCTGCAAATCGACAGAAAGAGGTAGGTTTGATGCTTTATTGTGTTGTTACGTATTCTTTTGAGATTGACACAATGCATCACTATTTTCAATTTATGTCCATTTCCGGATCTTCATGCTGAATGCAAGATTAGCTGCTGTAGAGAGTATGACCCATGATGTAATTCGTGATTTGTTGGGACTAAAGTTGGATATGACCAATTATGCATTAAATTTACAATGTTCTATCCCAAATTTGTTGAAGTCAATCATGCTATTTATTTCCCATCTTTGAGAATTCGTTTTTAGGATGTTCTGCATTTGACAGTGTATATTGGATTGAGTTGGTGATGCTTATGAACATTGATTACAGAATATCTTCCCAAGTCAATGCAATTATGCTTATCTTTTTAGTTTCTTAATGTCAGTCGTTGCTGGATAATCAGCAAGTGTAAAAATTAATGGAGAAGACTCGAATCTATAATGCTGAAGCTCAAGATAAGGTACACTCAGCTTCAATAATACTGAAACTGAATTGGACCCCCGTGCGTTTTTGTTGTCTTGAACGCCATCTTTTGTTTCAGGACCAAGAGGTAATGATGCTAAAGCAGCAGCTCAATGAGTTTATCGAGGAGAGAAAAGCGTAAGCAACTTTGACCCAAAAAATCAAATTTAAGAGTTCATAGATTCTTTTTGTTTTTCCAGCATGTGTCTAATCAGCTTTGAGGCCTTACTCCAGATGGCTAGAGGAAATTGACAGAAAGCAGACTGAGATGGTGGCAGTACAGGTTGCATTAGAAAAACTTCGTCAGCGAGATCGGTTACTTACAACTGAAAACGAGATGTTCAAGGTGGAACTCTTATTTATTTTATTGTGTATGTAGGTAACAATAAGTCTTTATAAAAACATGGATTTTTTCCGTCTATTCTTCCTGATTAGGACTACTTGCTTTTGATTTGTGTAGATGGAAAATGTTAATCATAAGAAAAGGGTAATGGAACTTGAAACTGAAGTAAAGAAGTTGTCTGGCCAGCAAAACCTTCAGCAACGGATCCATCATCATACCAAAATTAAGGCAAGGTTCAAGTACTTCTGAATTTGGAATTACTATACTTTCGGTGGTCTCAAGTGGATACTAACTGGTTTGAATGATGTCTTCGGCTTTGTATTGATTTGTTGCTTGCTAATTTCAGTAGAATTTTCAAATTCATTTTGCCTTGAAACTATTCAGCAAAACATATTAAGCAATTTCTTGAAAAGTAATTTTGATAGCAAGCTTTCTATTAAATTGAACAGGAGGAAAACAATTTCTTGAAGAGTCAGAATGAAGAGCTTAGTATTAAGGTTCGACGAACAGAAGCTATTCTTACATGTGTAAAAGAAGAGCTCACTCACTATCGTGCTAGTAATGGCAGAAACCCCAACATCAATTTTGACGAGGAGAATCGGTTGAATAACTTATTGAAGGTAGGCAAAACTGTTGCTTTTTTCTTTTTTTTTTTTCCTTCCGTTTTTTGGGCTAGTACCTGAGAGAGGGAATAGTTTGGTCTAAGCAAAACACCCTTCTGCACATGTGTTTGCACGTTTATTTGCAAGAGAGAGAGAGAGAGCGAGTGCTAGCATTCGAGTGAATGTGTAACAGGAAACTGAAGGGGAAAGGCTGCAATTAGCATAAAAGTTAGTGAGCTTGTGCACCAGCATTTTAAAGGTTTGTGGAAGTTAATTATTGATATTATTTTCCCTCATAAATGACAAAACTCGTGCCAGTAACCCAAGTAGCACCTATGAAGTATGGGCAATATCTAAAAAAATAGGATACGGTAATCGTTGGGGTATGTCAATAAATGTTTTGTTTTTTATAATTTATAATTGGAGATTCAATTTACAAATCAAAGTTCAATACCAAAATTAAAATGAGAAATTACAAAATTAAAAGGAAAATCATATTTCAACAATACTAATACTAAAGCAAAGTCTATAAGCTATTTTAATGCCATTAAATAGGAGAAATTACAAAACAGTTTCATTCTAAAAGCAAGTTAAGCAAAATTTGAAAATTTGAAATTCAATTTTCACTTCTGTCAACTTCATCGTTGAATAATACATCTTTCATTTATGGCACATCAAATAAAGGATTTAGAATATTTTTAGATTCAACTTTTTGATTAAAATACACAGTATTCAGACACGATGCGCCTCTTGCATAGAAGTGTTTGTACTTCCTAGCTAGGATCTTTTTCATCCAAATAAACAAGTGTTGCTTCTTACAGCTCATCTCTTGTTTGAATCTAAATTTATAGGCTGCGGACATAACAAGGCTGGTATCTGATGTAAGTGTCTCCGTGGCTGAAGAAGCACTAGAGCAACTCAAGAACCGGGTTACTTCACTGGAAAGAGAGTTGCAGGATGCCAAATTCAAGGTAAATGAAATCATTTCTCTTTTTTCATTATCTTTTTTTCGAATTGTAATTTTGAATTTTGATAGCAATGATTTTTCGCCATTCTTTCAGTTTTTCTTTTTGGGGTGATTGATAGTTTAAGTGATTTGTGATACTAACTTTTATGTGCTTGGGACTGAGATGGTTTTTAATTAATTCAACAGAATAGAATTACCAATGAAAGAATTCGATTGTCCGAGCTCATGCCACAAACCTCACCGTATAGCTCAAGAGCAGACGAGAACTGTCAAACTCCAAATAGAGTTTCTCAGACTCCATTTCTTTCTGTTTTGGATAGATAATGCTGATTTACAGATTCATTTCAGAGAAGAGATCAAGATGAATGGGTTAGCCTTTTGCTAGCAGTTGCAATTTTTTTTTTTAAAAAAAAATTTTGGAAAGAGAAATAGCAGTTGCAAATTTGCGTTCAGCTAGTGTTGTTTGGCTGTAAATTGATTATTTCTTATTTGTATATTTTTTTTCATCAAAAATATATATATTCAATAGAATCTGTATTTTGCTAATCTACACCTTGTAAATACGGTACAGTAAATTATAGGGGCGATAAGGTCTGTAATGTTCTTGCAATTTAGTAATTTGAATTTTTTTTCATAATTTTAATGTTTTGAATACGAATGGCCCTGTTTGGTTTTCTTTTCAAAATTTGCTTTATGAATATTTTTTGGAAAAAAATTGAAGTTACACCAAAAAATTGAGAAGTCCCATCAAAATTTCTAATTTTTTTTTTACAATTTTTATAATTCCATTTTTACCTTTCATACCTATCATTCACTCTTCTTATTACACCCAAAACTTAAAAAATTCTAAGGTCTTGTTTGTTTTACAGATTAAGTTAGATGGATTAAAGATACAGTATGCTTGAGCGGAGAAATTATTAGTGTGATGATGGTATTAAATCGGAGATGAAGTGTGTCTGTGTGTGCACTAGTAGGGTGGTATTAGATTACGTAAAAATCCTTATTACATAGAAGATATTTTTGTTGATTTTGTGAATGAGGGGCAAAATAGTCTTTTTGTCATCAATCTATGGGAGTGGAATGCTAATCCCATTCTTTCCATGGAAATGCTAATCCCAGGGATTGATAGTCATATGGGATAATCTCATATCATCCCTCAGCAAACAAACATGCCAATCCTCCTTGAGTTTTGAATTTTAATTTATATTTTTAACATATGTATATAAAGAAAATATTTTAAATAAAAAATTTACAAAAATAATATTTAGAATGAAATGTATGGCATTTTAAAATTTATAGTGGTTGTTTTTGTTGAAAATAAAAAGGACCGTAACAAGCGACATTATTATGTATAAAAATTCTATGAAAAAATCTCAATACAATGGTAATGTCTATTAAGTTGAAAAATTATTAAAAAAAAGTCAATAAATTATTGAAAAAAATTAAAGATTTCATTTTATTTCTACTTTTTACACTTTTTTTGTGTGTAAAAAGTTAGAAATTTATCCTAAACATAATAATTTTTTGGGAAAATAATCAATAAGTCATATTCTGCTCTTAAGATTACTAACGAGTCCTTCAATATGGATAACTAAGTCCTATTTGCGATAAAGGGTTTCCAAAATATTCATTGCTCTATAATGGTATGTTCCCAATTTTACCTTCATATTTAATATGAATAACAATTTTATAAATAACTTAATTAAAATTTTAATTGTAAAAATTATAGATCTTATATCTATAATTTTTTTATTTTATGAAAATCATTTAATTTGAACAATTAAAAGTAATTTACTTATAAAATTTCTAATACATTAAAATTATTTATGAAAGTTTTTGTTCATATTTTAATGAAAAAGATAAAATGAAAATAAAATATACTATTATGAACAATTGAATTTTTTTTACGTATAGCAATTTATTAAAAAAAGATTTATTTGTTAATATTGAAATTTGATATAATTAAATAATAATTTTCAAAACAAAATAGAACTTTTTAATGATTTTTTCATTGTGATTTATGATTTTTTTAATACAATATCATGATTTTTATAAGTAAAAAATATTATTTTATTTAGATTAAAAATATTTCCATATTAATTGAGGGGTAAAATTGAGATAACATCCACCATTATAGAGTAATGAATTTCTTGAAAATATATTATAAAAAAATAGGATTTAGTTGTTCATATTGAAACTTGATAGGACTTGATAGTAATCTTAAGCGCAAAATATGACTTATTAATTATTATTATTATTATTTTTACCTTATATTTAAATTAAAAATTTTATTAAAATAGTGTTAGCACAGGAGTCCTGAGGATGGCAAACATGATCTATGGAAATAAGCAAATCTTTGGCTGGATCGTGTTAATGAAAAGGTGGATTTGTCCCATGACTTTACCGAAATCTAAGGTTTTGTTCGGTTACAATTTTCAAAATTTATTTTTAGAATAAATTATATTGGTGCTTTTATATTTTGGTTCTTATATTATTTTGATTTTTTCACTTTTAATTGGTTTAATTTTGATTTTTAATTTTAAATTGTGTTATTTTGGTCTAATTGATAATATTGTTAGTGTTTTTGACAAAAAATAATTATTAAATTAGTTGAGTTAATCTCATTGAGTTTAGTAAATTTATAATTTTACTCTAAAAAATATGACACATGCCACTTTTATGTATATTTTTCATAAAAAATGCTAAGAGTTGTGAGGAAGGAATAAGAATGATTTTTGGAGAAGATAACGAAACTCTAATGTCGATGGTGCAGATGATGTTGAAACCCTAATTCTGCTGTTTTCCTGTTCGTGAAGATGCTGGATGTTTGGAATGTAACTCAGACGTCGGAATGAGTTTGTTTCTGTGTTGATTTTGGCAAGGGTATTTTGGTCCACAAAATAATTAAAAACGCGCCCCAAGTTGTTTCAGGGACGTGATGCATCACTATCTTTTTGGGTGTCCTTATCCTCTAAATTATTATTATTAGGGACCTTAAAAAAAATCTCCCTTATTTTTACCTTATATTTAAATTAAAAATTTTATTAAAATAGTGTTAGCACAGGAGTCCTGAGGATGGCAAACATGATTTATGGAAATAAGCAAATCTTTGGCTGGATCGTGTTAATGAAAAGGTGGATTTGTCCCATGACTTTACTGAAATCTAAGGTTTTGTTCGGTTACAATTTTCAAAAATTATTTTTAGAATAAATTATATTGGTGGTCTTATATTTTGGTTTTTATATTATTTTGATTTTTTCATTTTCAATTGGTTTAATTTTGATTCTTAATTTTAAATTGTGTTATTTTGGTCTAATTGATAATATCGTTAGTGTTTTTGACAAAAAATAATTATTAAATTAGTTGAGTTAATCTTATTGAGTTTAGTAAATTTATAATTTTACTCTAAAAAATATGACACATGCCACTTTTATGTATATTTTTCATAAAAAATGTTAAGAGTTGTAATCAATTGGATCAAATTGAAACAAAATCATAAATTTAGGATCAAAATCGAATCAAATGAAATTATAAGGACCAAAATAATACAGCCCAAAATACAATGACTAGTGTCACAATTTGTCCATATTTTTATATGGGTTTTCTTTTGTTTTATTGATTTCTTATTTATTTATTTTATTTTTTAGATATATCAAAATTAGATGGATCTAAAACGTGACAAGGTTAAACTAAATTATGAAAAAAAAATCACTAAAAATAAACAAGAACCAGAGCAAAAATGCACACAATTTTTTGTTTGAATTTTCATTTATTTTTAATATTTAAAAAAAAATATTTTAGTCAATTTGTTTTACTTTTTAAAGGCATCTTGATTAGGCGCATCTAAAAAATACAAAACTTTGATTAAAATATCAAAAAATATTACTAAAAATAAATGATAACTCATCTAAAAATAATTTTTGAAAAATCAAGCCTAATAAACATTTTAATATCGTGTTTTTCATACATGATTATTGAAGTTGGTTTTTACGTACAAACATATTTTTAAAAGGTTAATAATAGGTGAAACGTCTACGCCTATGAGATCCTATATTATTTAGTCTAAGATTTAATTTTTTTTGGTGATAAGAATATGTTTGGAAAAATCACCAAAAAATTAGTTTAAAAGACGCTAGTGGTGGCTGGTTGCAATGAGGAAGATAAATATATGAATAGACAGGTGACATTTGAATAGATAAATGACACGTGTACAATTAGATGACATTTGAACAAATAGGTGACATCTTAACAAATAGATAAATAGGTGTCTTTTTAAACAAATCAATGTCCTTTTACCTCCGAAAAATTTAAACTTGGATCAAATGTTCAAAAGTTTAGAAACAGACCTTTGACTTTAGTGTTCCTTTTTTTAACACAATTTTATTGTAATTTTTTTTCTTAATAATGTAATGAAGACATGATTTTGAACTTAAATTCGGAATTTCAAAATAAAAATATATAAATAAATTACTCTGTTTGCTTTTGAATTTTTCAAACAAAGTTTTGACTTGTCCACATGTATTTTTTAGTTTTTAGTGATATTTTTTAAAAATATTTTAATCATTTTTTTTTTTAAATTTACTTAATCTATATACACTACAAAATACAAAATTTATTTTTTTATATTAAAAAAAATTCACCAAATATAAAAGAATACAAAAAACATTAAAATTCATTACATTTTTATAATTTTTTTATTTATTAAAATTTTTATTAATATTTCTTTGTTGATATTTTGTATTTTAAGTGTATTTATATTAAGCAAATCTATAAATAAAATAATTAAAATATTAAACTTTTGTACCAGAAAGTCTCGTATCGTAATAGTATGTACCAGAAAGTCCCATGAATTTTATTGTAGACTATTAAGTTTTATTAAATTTGAAAAGGTACATCGTAAGGTCCTTTCACTAAATTTTCTGGATATTCTAAATGTGAATATGCTCCATTTGTGTCATTTTTAAAATGTAATAATGTGACATTAGGGTAAATTACACTTTGCATTCTTGCACTTGGCACTAAGGCCTATTTTGGAAAGTGGGTTAAAAGTCACTTTCCAGCTTTTAACCCACTTTCATTTCTCACAAAAAAGTCAAAAAGTAACTTTTAACCATCTTTTCAAAACATTCCTAAATTTTATTTTGATCTCTACACATGAAATTATGACAGTCAACCCATACACTTCTGGTCAAATCCTACTTTTAGTTCTTCAACATGAAATCATGACAGTTAACTCTCTATACTTATGAAATTGTAACAATCAACTTCCTACGCTTCTTGTCAAATGTCAATGTCTTCATTTTGTTATTTCATCATGTAAGTCTTTAACAGAAGTTAATAATGTGACAAGCATATGATTATAAAATGAGGGTAAAAGAGAAAAATCACAAAAAATTTATCATCTATACACATTTCGTCCTAAAATTTACATCAAATTTTGATTGTATTTAGCTAAAACGAAACGTAAATTATGAACAATTAAGGAGATAAACTAGGATTTTGCAAAAATTGAAATAATGAAACTTTGTTTTCTACTGTAACAAAGTCTACGATTTCTCAGCCGCGTTTTTTTTTTGATTTTCAAAAGCGCTATTTTTCTTACCTCTTCCTCCTCACTTTCAACATATAAACACATACACACACATACACATATTGTATTATATAACTCTCACATACTTATTATGGAAGACAAATTTGTATATATTGGTAGAAAATGAGAACGATCTCCTTTCCCGCTCTCATTTTGTAGTCACATGTTTGTTACATTATTGAATTCTGTTAAAAACTTAAATAATGAAGTAATATAAGGGGAAAATTGACACTTGACTAGTAGGGGTTGACTGTCATAATTTTTTGTATAGGGACCAAAGTGGGATTTAACCAAAAGTGCAAAAAGTTGACTATTACGATTTCATGTGTAGGGACCAAAGTGAGATTTAATACAAAGTGTAAAGGTGCAAAGTGTAATTTACTCGTGACATTATTTTAATGTGAACACTATTGCTTTTAGGGTTGGATATAGAGTTATCCGATCCGCCCAAACCGCCCTACCCGATTCGAACCGCATGCGTGTGGGCGATTTCACAAACACATTAAGGTAGGGTACGGTTTGAATTTTATATAAATTTCGAATTGCGGCCGATTTGCGGGTTTGAACCGCACCCGCCCAACCCGTCTGCATTAATACATTATTATTATTATTATTATTTTTTCCCTCTTTCAAATCTGACCGTTCGTTCCTCTCATCTCATCTCATCTCATCTCACCTCACGCACCTCATCTATAACGAACAAAACAAAAAAAAACCCTAATGATCTATCTACCTCTCAAACTCAAAAACACGATTCTCTCTCCCTCACTCTCTCATCTCATCACTGCCTCTCTCACTCTCGTTGTTCATCTTCTGCACTGCACCAATCGTCTTCGTCTCACTCTCTCATTGCACCGATCGACTCACAAGTAAGCCTCTCTCTCTCTCTCTCAGTCTCTGTCTCTCTCTCTTTCTCTCGCCCCGATCTTTGAGTTTTTTTTACAATATATATATATATATATATATCAGATATCTCTCTGATTTGTCTCCCTCACTCTCTCATCTCATCAGTCTCACTCTCTGGTTTCGTATGCACTGATCGACAGCAGAAGTTGCAAAACCCCTACTTTTGGTAAATATTTTCCCCATTTCTTACTGTCTTGTAAGCATTTGTGCTTGTGCTTGTATGTATGGCCAATGATTGAGTATGCTGTCTTGTAAGCATTTGTGCTTGTGCTTGTATGTATGGCCAATGATTGAGTATGTCTCTGTTTTCTCTCCTATTTACAGGATAAATTTTTGGCCCTTTCGGTCCAAAAGTTCAAAGGAAGAACCTGGAAAATGATTGGTGAGTGTGATGTTGTTTTACTTGTTTTCAGCCATGTGCTCATGGAAAATGCAATAGTGTTTTTTTTTTCTTAGAACATCCATTTTGTTGGTCATAAAACTAGAACCAGATGTTACTCTTAATTTCAAAAAGTGTTTCGAGAAGCAAACCGGGTTCACTGTTCAAAGCAAAATCACCAGAGCTCCATACTAAATTTTTTTTGTGCATTCTTGAAAAGTCCCTAAAATGGTGACCTGTTGTGTTCTAGGACATTGGGCCAAATACACTAAGGCTAACAGTAGGGGGTGGGTATTAAATTTTTTCAAAATAAAAATAAAAATCTTAGAGGGCAACCCTATATTATTAAGTTCAATATGCAAACCGCTCGTAACCGCTTGCACATCTGCGAACCCTATCTGCGCAAACCGCATTGCGGGCGGTTGCGGGTTGACTTTTCCCCAAACTGCATAGATGCGGGCGGGTCCAAACTGAACCGCAAATCGTCCTAAACCGAACCGCGGGCACCTTGCTTTATTAAACTTTGGGTAAATTACACTTTGCACCCCTGCACTTTATATCAAATTCTACTTTGGCCCTTACACATTAAATTGTGACACTTAACCCCCTGCACTTTTAGTCAAGTGTTACTTTTGACCCTTCTATTAGCCTCATTGTTAATAGAGGTTAGTCATATGAAAAACATGTGAGGATAAATTACAGTTTGCACCCCTGCACTTTACACAAAATTTCACTTTAGTCCTTACACATCAAAATTGTAGCACTTAGCTCCCTAAAGGATAACTTCTGTTAGCCTCACTATTAAGAAAAGGGCCAATGTGACACTTGATCAAAAGTGCAGGGGGTTAAGTGTCATAATTTGATGTGTAGGGACTAAAGTGGGATTTTGTGTAAAGTGCAAGGGTGCAAAGTGTAATTTACCCTTAAACTTTTGTCAAATGCGTTAGTCTTCTTAAAATATGACAATGAGACATTTATACACTATTATCTTATTATATTTTTGTCATACTTAAAATGTAATAGTGTGACATTATTCTAATGTGTATACTATTATCTTATTAAACTTTTGTCTAATGTTTCATTCTTCTTAAAATGTGATAATGGAATTTTTGTGTATTATTGTCTTATTAAACTTTTATCAAATGCATCATTCTTAAAATGTGATAATGAAACATCATTATAATGTGTTTACTATTGTCTTATCAATTTTTTTATCTTTGAAATATGTCATTATTTTCAAAATGTAACAATACGACATTTGTGCACTATTGTTTTATTAAACTTTTGACAAATGTGTCATTATTAAAATGTGACAATGAGATATCATTGTAATTTGTGTACTATTGTCTTATTACGTTTTCAAATGTAGATACATTTTTGTTAGCAAAAATTTGGTTTAAACGTAATCGACAGTGATCAATCGATAGACCTCAACTAATTTTCACACAAACACAAAAGATCAGACTAGTGGTTGAGTTCTATACATAAGGACTTCCTTGGAGGTAATTAAATAAAGAAGAAACAGAATAGAACATAATATGTATTATTCAAATAAATTGTCGCTTTCTACAAGTTGTACAAACTTAAATAAGAACAAAGAATTAAAAGATACAACAATTGACAAAAGAAAAGAAATGGGGATTAGAAAAAACTATCATTGATGTACTCCTAGAATTGCTAATTTAACAACTCTTAACTAGAAACTAATGTCACAATTTGTGAGTGGTTTGATTGATGATCTCTTTCATTCTTCAAACCCTCCTTTTATACTTGCTTGATCATCCCCCAATGCAGTTTTTTTCCATGATTCTCCCTAATCTTCTACTCCTTTACATCTTTATCCCTTTATTCTAGGGAATTTTTTGCCAAATTTCTTATTTGACATGGTCTTCACTCCTTTGATTCTTGGCAACAAACCAACTGGCTTTCAATAATTTGTCGATGGAAAAATTTTGAGATTTTAGTGTCAACAATATCATTTGAGAGATTTTAGTGTGGAATAGAATTGATAGGTTCATAAAAATATTTATAGGACTAAATGATTCATAAATTATGAAAATAAAATTTATTGATAAGTATTCCTAAAAAAATAATTAAAATGCGAATTAATTTTTTTAAAAAGTTATTTTAAAAAATTCAAAATCAAACATGTGAAAGGTGTTTTTGAAAGTTAAGATAAAAGCCACGCGTGTGGTTGGTGAAAAACTCCAGTCAGATTGTACTAGGATCCTTTAGAATGAGATTTCTTGAAGTGATTCCTGAAGTAAGTGATCAAGTGGATCAAAATAAAATTAATCAAAACGATGTCGTAGTAATTTTTTAAAAATAAAAAAATAAAAAAAATAATCACCATGCTTGTTTTCATTTTGTAAAAAATACTTTTTAAAAAATTTTACTTTCTTATTTTTTATGTTTTTTTATTTTTACTGAATTTTTTTAATATTTTAAATATTTTTTTTACTTTTTAGACACCCTTAACATAAATACACCTAAAAAGTAAAAAAATTATAAAAAAAATCTTTTAAAAATTCACTAAATACCAAAAATATAAAAAAATACAAGAATTCTGTATATTTTTTATATTTTTATGTATTTATTAATTTTTTAAAATATTTTTTCAAAAAATACAAGGCTTGAGGAGCTCTTCTCAACCACCCCTGACGCGCCGCTGCCACGCCGTTGCAACTCCACTGCTGCTGCTGCTGCCACGCCGCCCGCCATACTCCAACAGATTGAAGGAAGAAAACCACAGGTTCGATCATCCTCCAAACTTAAAATATTAAGGCTTTGATTCCAAAAATTAGGAAAATTTTCTGAAGTAAACACTCTCTTTCTCTCTGTGTTTTTGAGCTGTAGAAGAATTTCATGACATTTTGATGAGGGAAAGAAGGAGACCCACCTCCCTTTCTCTCTGTAAAGGATTTTTTTTTCTCTAACCTCCTTTCTTGGTATATCAGCCGACGAACTCTTCCTTTGTCTTCGCATTTCTAATCTTTTGATTTATATATATATATGTGTGTGTGTGTGTGTGTGTGTGTATGTGTATGAATGTATTTTAGCTTTTGTGTCTGTTGTAATTAGACTTAGAATTTGGTTGTTTCTAGATCTGTTCTTTCTTTTGGCTATTTGGATCTTGGATGAATTGTTTCCAGATCTTGGATGAATTTTGAATCCAAAATATTACTGAAAATATTAAGGACTTTTTTTTTTTTTGAAATTACTAACTAATATTTTGAGCCGTCGGATCACTCACTTCAGGGATCACTTCAGGAAATCCCACTCTAGAGGAATCTCTCTCTCTCTCTCTCTCTCTCTGTGAAAGGTAAATCCCTCCATAATCCAAAATCATATACCCCAATTTCTGTATTGTGGGTACTTCTTCAGTTTCTCCATTGAAAATGAGCTCTGCCGCCTCCTACGGTTGCGTTTATTTCGACCGTCGATGCTTTCGGAAGGTATTCTAATTTCAACTTTCTTTTCTTTTCTTTTCTTTTCTTCCTCAGTTTTCCGACCAACCAAACAGATTGGTAGATGAAATTGTCTGTTTTTTTCCTTTTAGACTTTATATCACGGTTAAAATTACATCTTTTTGGGAGTGAGTTTGAAGTATGAGCTAGTGTGAGTTATTTACTTCAGGTCTGTTGGAGTTTTTTTTTTTTTTTTTTTTTTTTTTCTGAATTATGTGTTTGAAATTGTAGGATGATGTGAAAAGTTCCAAGGGTAGGAAGCTGTATGTTTGTAATTCAGTGGCCTCAACACCGCAGGGCTTGCAGTTTGCAAACACCAAAGTGCAGATTCCTGAAAAGACTGTTCGAATTGGTGTTCTTGGAGCCAGTGGTTACACTGGTTCAGAGGTACAACTCTTTTCTTCTTTTAAGTCTCTCTTTTGGGTGGTTGTGAGGAGAGAAGGGGTGGGGTTCAATTTTTGATTGCTCACCACCTTTGAATTTGTAAGCCTGATGTCCCGAGTTCGACTCCTATCAGGGCCAGCCAGGCTGGGCGAACAATACCCAGTATCTGGAGTGTGGTTTAGAATGCCTGCTTATGTGCAGGTCCGGAACTTACCACTACACAATTCAGTTTGTGTGGCCCTGCTCTGTAGCATCACCTAAGGTGACCTCCGGGGCGTTGGCTCCCTTAGGGTCTAGCTCTAGAGGTCACTCTTATGTTGAATTTGTAAAGAATTTTGTCTTCTTTTTGTATATTGCACTCTGTTATCTGTAGAGCTTACACTTGTCAACAGATTTTGATATTAATCACTCTTTCTAATCATGCATGGTTTCATTGTGATTTGTATTTATTTGCATATGGCTGAACTTTTCATGATGCATGCACATATTTATGTGTAATTGTGTGTGCAACAAATTTCATAGCTCTCTCACCTTGCGTCTCTTCCCAATATTGTCAATATTCAATATAGCATCAAGCAAAGCTGTCCAAGCAAAGAAGGCGACATTTGGAGTGGCCTTATACCTCCAAATAGCTTCCCAAACACGGAAGAAAGTGCCACCTCTAAGCTTCCGGTATAAGAACAAACCGAGAACAGTCACCCCTCGTTGACCTCCATGCCAAAGTTTGTTGGCTGCCAAGCTTAATTTCAAAACGCCCCAACAATCCAAAAGAAGCCTCTATCGAATCAACCTCTCAATCTTCCAAGGCCCTCCGAAACTCTGGACTCTACATAATACTTGTCGTAGTCACCTCTAAATAATCCTCTGCAGTCCAGAATTGAATAATTAGGCCTGCTTGTAGCTCATTGTTTTTGGCTTTGTAGAAAAGTTTTTTTTTGGCTATTTTGTATCTATTCTTTTTGCTATTTTGTTTCTCAACTTTTCTGCTACAAGCACACTTTTAAAAGCTTATTTTCCATCTGTCTGGTTTTCATACTATTAGAAACAAAAGGCATGTTTCTGTTATTGTACTTCAAGATCGGGTCCTGACCAAACTCTACTTGGTTGCTCTAGTTACTCTTATGATTTTATGAATATGAAACACATTCTATTCTGACGAGATGCTTAACTGGATGTTTAAAGCATTTGAAATGCACATGTTATGAAACTCTTTTGTACAGAGGATGAGCATTTTTTGGACTTGGACTTGGGCTTGAGCTGTCCATTTATATATGGGTTATCCTTCAAAAAATTTTGAACCTCATGTAATGGCCCACGCAAACTCAATTCGCCCCCCTCAAGATTTTAAAAAGCCCACTTTGTGCAAGTGTTTCCCTCCAAAATCTAATGCTCCATGTAATGGTCCTAAAAAATTCAATTTACTCTCATGTTAATAACATTGGTGAAAAATCTAAAATCCCTAAGATTGTGATTTATGACTATGACTCAATATCGACAATGAATAATAATTCTCAATCAAACAATCATAGATCTAATCCAATTGTGGGAGAATTGTACTTAGGACTGTTCAAATATTCGCCCGACCTGATACTGTATGGGCAGTTTCGAAATCAGATTCAGTTGATAACAAGTTTAGAATATTTGTTTTTGCAGTTTGGCGGTCGGATGTTAGATTAGCCACCCAAAAAATCAATCAACCTGATCCAACAACAATAAGAAGATAAGATATCCAGTATTATTGGCACAAGAGATTACAAAAAAATCTTTTGCTCTACCTTATTTAATATATTCTAGAGATCTTCAAATTTGTACTAATTGATATTCTTGGTATCTACAATTCATACTTATTGATAATCTTGATATCTATGTCAACAATTCGTACTTATTGCAGGAGGTGGACCTACCCTCTCCCCTCCCCTCTCCTCTCTCTCTCTCTCATCTTGAAAGTTCCCCCCCCCTCTCTCTCTCTCTCATTTTCAAGTCCCTTCGTAGTTTGAAAAAAATGCCATGGAGAATGGAGAGGTCATTGCTTGCTTTGCCCACTGTCGTCCCTTTGCCATTGTCGCTGCCACAGTTGACTTTGCCTTAGTCAATGCAATAGTCACTGTCGGTGGCTTCTCTGAAGCCTCTTTAAAAGAAACCCTAGCCCCGTCAGCCCTCACTTCGCCAATCCCCTCCTTTTGTTTCGCTCCTATGTCTAGAGATCATATTTCTTTCTCTCATGCATTTAAATCTTTGTCGAAAGATGTTGGATGGGAAGGATATATTTTTTTTGAAATAATTTGATTTCTGGAAAGATGTTTGAAGATTAGTACAACAGATGAGTGGTCAGTTTTGACCACCGACCGAAAATTTGCTAAATCTTTTTGTGCGGTTTTAATCATGTGTTCGGTCGAAATTGGGTAACTCTTTTTCTAGCATGAGGTTGTCGGTTCGGATGACGAGTATATAGTAAACCCGGTCCAACTCGACCCGTGAACACACCTAATTGTACTAGATCTACTATCAAGCAACAATAATGGACATAAATGATTTTATGTGGAAAAAACCACAATTGGACTCCTCCTATTATGATAAAAAAATCATGGGCTAATGACCACCAAAGCAATCCACCAAGAAGAATAAAAATTACACAAGGAATTCATAAAAGCACTTAGCGAATCCACACCCAATTGCCTTAAATCCCTCATGCCTCTTTTAATGCTATCTTCACCTCGGAATTGCTTCTCCAAACCTTGAATCCACAATGCCAATGTCGAATCTACGATAATGAGCCACTGCGGAATCTACCGAAACGTCTAAGCTCAAGTTCTCTAGAATCCACCGATAAACATCTCTCTAGGAAAGTGTAATTAAGCATGTTGATCATAGATCACTCTCAATTCATCAAGGTACACATGTAGATCTCACTAGAAAACTCTCTCTCTTTTTCGTATGCCAGGAATGATTATTTGAATGTCTCAACTTAGATCTGACCTAAAAATGTACTTTTAAGTGACTAAACCGACTTAGACCGCTTGAGCGCAACTTTCTATGGTCAAGTGCACTTCGTGACTTTGCAGGATTTGTCTCTAAAACTCTAAGAAGTTACAAGCAAGACTTAACCGCTTGAGCACCACTTTCTGCGCTCGAACACACATGATGATCTTGTGAGATTTTGACACAAAAGTACTGAGATGCTGTAAGCTTGAATTGAGGCTTGAGTGCACTTTTTCCTTGCTTGAGCACAACTTCCTTTGCTCTAGTAAAATTTGGTTGGATTTGCATCTAAAACACTCGTCTTCACAAAAATAAAAGAACAAATGCGATTACAATTGGATGGAGTTTTGTCCAACGGGATCGCCAACTACAAAATGCCTAACAATTGGTAAAGTACATTTTAAAAAATCTTGCAATAAGTAAGGAATATAATTTAATTGATTGGCATGAAATAGGGGTGAGTAGCGGATATACCGATCCGCCCAAACCGAAGTGATCCGCCGTATTTTGGACGGATGCATGATGACGAGCGGACAGTTGTAGATTGATTTTTTCCAATCCGTTTAGTTTTGGACGGATGGCGGATTTGAGGTTTTTTTGGCCGCAACCGAACAGCCAAACCGCGAGCACCCCTAGTAATTTGTAAGATTTTGTGTTTTCAATTTGTTTAGATATCCTATTTGTATTTTCAATTGAAAAAGAGTTTAAATATTATGTTGAATATATTCTATTGAAAAGAGTTTTCAACTTGAATATATTTTTTGAATTGAAAAAAATAAATGTATTATTTATTTATATTTTTTGATTTTTAAATCTAACTCTAAAAATAATAAATAAAAAAGATGATATATGCTGGTTGATTTTTGTTTTCAAAAATAGATATAAATGTAACAATACAAATGCATACAATCTCTATTATTGCTCTGTTCATGATAACTCTTTTTCAATTGAAAATACAAATAGAATATCTAAACAAATTGAAAACACAAAATCTTACAAATTATTAGAGGTGTTCGTGGTTTGGCTGTTTGGTTGCGGCCAAAGGAACCTCACATCTGCCATCCGTCCAAAGCTAAGCGGATTGGAAAAAATAATCCGCAAATGTCCGCTTGTCATCACGCATCGGTCTAAAATGCGGCGGATCACTTCGGTTCGGTCGGTTTGAGAGGATCGGTATATCCGCTGCTCACCCCTATTTCATGCCAATCAATTAAATTATATTCCTTGCTTATTGCAAGATTTTTTAAAATGTACTTTACCAATTGTTAGGCATTTTGTAGTTGGCGATCCCGTTGGACAAAAACTCCATCCAATTGTAATTGCATTTGTTCTTTTGTTTTTGTGAAGACGAATCAATACACCAACCAGCATGAGAAACACAAATCAATACACCACTTCACAAACACACACATATACATCAGGAATTCATGAATATGAGCTAAGAAAATTTTACCTTGAATCCATGAAAAGCATGAGAATTCAATCTGAGCGCCATGGTGAGAATTGATTGTTGATGTTAAAGAGGATAAGGTTATGAAACCCTTTCGATATTGCTCTAAATTTTTCTCAGTTAAAGCCAGGGTTTAAGGAATGGCGGTGCATGGATTTAGTGTTGACGACCACAGTGTAAAGTTTGTGTAGTTTCGCGTAATTTGGAATCAGAACCGTTCGTTGCATATCTGGTCTCGGCTGTGGAATTCTGTACTAAGGCCTGTTTGGTTGAGGAATTTTGATTTCGCTTCGTGACTTTGCAGGATTTGTCTCTAATACTCTGAGAAGTTACAAGCAAGACTTAACCGCTTGAGCGCCACTTTCTGCGCTCGAGCACACATGATGATTTTGTGAGATTTTGACACACAAGAACTGAGATGCTATAAGCTTGAATTGAGGCTTGCGTGCACTTTTTCCTTGCTTGAGCACAACTTCCTTTGCTCTAGTGAAATTAGGTTGGATTTGCATCTAAAACACTCGTCTTCACAAAAACAAAAGAACAAATGCAATTATAGTTGGATGGAGTTTTGTTCAACGGGATCGCCAACTACAAAATGCCTAACAATTAGTAAAGTACATTTTAAAAAATCTTGCAACAAGCAAGGAATATAATTTAATTGATTGGCATGAAATAGGGGTGAGCAGCGGATATACCGATCCGCTCAACTCTTTTTTAATTGAAAATACAAATAGAATATCTAAACAAATTGAAAATACAAAATCTTACAAATTACTAGGAGTGCTCGCCGTTTGGCTGTTCGGTTGCAACATAAGGAACCTCAAATCCGCCATCCGTCCAAAACTAAGCGTATTGGAAAAAATCAATCCGCAACTGTCCGCTCGTCATCACGCATCTGTCCAAAATGCGGCGGATCACTTCGGTTTGGGCGGATCGGTATATCCACTGCTCCCCCTATTTCATGCCAATCAATTAAATTATATTCCTTGCTTATTGCAAGTTTTTTTAAAATGGACTTTACCAATTGTTAGGCATTTTGTAGTTGGCGATCCCGTTGGACAAAACTCCATCCAATTGTAATTGCATTTGTTCTTTTGTTTTTGTGAAGACGAGTGTTTTAGATGCAAATCCAACCTAATTTTATTAGAGCAAAGGAAGTTGTGCTCAAGTAAGGAAAAAGTGCACTTATGCCTCAATTCAAGCTTACAGCATCTCAATACTTTTGTGTCAAAATCTCACAAAATCATCATGTGTGCTCGAGCGCAGAAAGTGGCGCTTAAGTCTTGCTTGTAACTTCTCAGAGTTTTAGAGACAAATCCTGCAAAGTCACGAAGCGAAATCAAAATTCCTCAACCAAACAGGCCTTAGTACAGAATTCCACAGCCGGGACCAGATATGCAATGAGTGGTTCTGATTCCAAATTACGCAAAACTACACAAACTTTACACTGTGGTCGTCAACACTAAATCCATGCACCGCCATTCCTTAAACCCTGGCTTCAATTGAGAAAAATTTAGAGCAATATCGAAAGGGTTTCATAACCTTATCCTCTTTAACATCAACAATCAATTCTCACCATGGCGCTCAGATTGAATTCTCATGCTTTTCATGGATTCAAGGTAAAATTTGCTTAGCTCATATTCATGAATTCCTCATGTATATGTGTGTGTTTGTGAAGTGGTGTATTGATTTGTGTTTCTCACTCTGGGTGTGTTTAGTTGAGGGTTTTTGTGAATTCAGAAAATGGGTTCTGAAATAATTCACACTACTGTGATGCGTTAGTTTGCAAATGGGTTTGTTTGTAAGTACAAAAAATTCAATCATGTTGATGAAAAATTCTATGTTTATGTAAAGCAAATGGATTTGGGTGATTTAATTTTGTTTATTTGGGGCATTGCTACAGGGAAAACATGTTATCTAGTTGTGTTTGTAAACTAAACTAAACTACACCCATTTTAGTAGATTGGGTACTGACCTAACCTTTGGCATAATTTGTCCAAAGTGAGTTCAAACCGACAACGCAATGGTTAGTAGCCTGAGTTTTAACTACTGAACCAGCGGCCCTCTGATTCGAAGGAATTCAATTCTCAAAATTAGGATTTGAGATTATAACAGGTGTAATGTTTCATGGGAGAATTACTAAGCACAGTAAAGTTATATATATTGAGAAGAATTAGAAATAACTTTCCCATTTTCAGTAGGAAGTTCAGATACAAAAGTCACTTTTGCTACTCAGCAATTGACACAAAGATGAAGTTTCCTGTCCACTAAGCATGGATTTTCCCTCTGTAATCTATTGCAACTGTAAGTGGAAGTTGGAAGCCCTCGTTGTCCTACTTTGACAGGCTAAAATATACAGGAAAAACCTATGTCTATGCAGTAGTAGCGAATTTTGTTTGAAACAAAGTGTTGAATTTTGTTGGGCATGTTCACAAAAATTTTCTCCCTTTTGTGGCATTGATGAGCAACCTGATATGTGTGGTTTGATAGTACCTGTGGAGTTTTTTTGGGTGAATATAGTACCTGTGGAGTTGATTCGTTGATTGAGTAAATTTTTTTTTCTTCTCTGCAATGTGGTTAACTCTTTTTATTTTTATTTTATTTTATTATTATACTGGATAATTTACCTTTCTACTGGGTGTCAAAATTTGTTCTCCAGGCAAGGACGGATCATAGTTTCAAACAAAATATTATGTGTTTCTCCGTCTCCCTTGCTAGTTTTAGTTTCTCCACTGAAGGCCAATGATTTTAAAATGTTTGAGTTTAATGATATTTGGATCATTGCACTGTATATTTATTCATCGGATAAATATAATTCCAATTGGGGATTCTTCTTACTACTAAATAAAATTAATCTCTTTTGCCTTCTAACTGCAAATTGTGGACTCATGTGATAGACAATGAATCTAAAGTATTTGAATCTGATGATAATCAATGGATTAGGTAGCCCTTCTATTCAGATAAAGCTTTTTTGCGGTTATGTAACTGGATAAATCTATGGTTACTAGGAGGAGGATGTTTATTTAGTGCGGATTCTCATTTCCATTTTCTACAATGAATATTCAAAATGCACATCCATTTGTATCTCTAGGCAAAGCTCAACTGGACTGGGCTAATTTGTGATTATAATCACTAGAGTTAATTTGTTATCTAGTTGTCTTTGCTAGGGAAGTATTACTTTTGGGAAAATCAGCTGCATGGTGATTGAATCGATAAAGTATCTGTTGTTTATTTGTTGAGTAACAAAGCATCTGCCTCTCATGGTCTAATTCAATTTTATTCTTAATATTTTTTTTACTCTTTTGTTATGCATTTGTTTCAAAAACAACATTCTTTTCTTGTAGCAGGAGTGGTTACACTGTACTAAGATACACAGCTGTATTTTAAGTTTCAAACCTAATGGAGTATCTCAGAATACTAACTGCAAAAGCTTGTGTGCAATGAACATGACTGCTGGACAGTCGGGCAATCCTGAAAAAATAAATTTGGACCGAATAATGAACAAGGCGAGAAAAATTTGGGATAGTTCTCCTCAGTCAGTCAAGACCTTCCCCTGGAACAGAGCTTTGGAAAATTTCATTCAACTCATCCTCGACCTTATTGTGGCGGTCATCAAATACTTATGCTTACCTGTACATGCAGTCTCTTCCCTTAGCGAGATGTCATACTGTGCCCACGAAAAAAAGCTGTTTCTTATTCCAATTCCACTGCTAGTTGGCGTTGCTGTCGCTGGGGTCTTACGAGAGACGGCCTTGGAACTATCTCCACTTCTCAAGGTTGAAATAATTTACAATGTCGATTAATATCTCAAGCAATGTTGTCCTCTTTACTTATTGAATAACATCATAACCAGTGTTTTTAAAGGCTCAAGGCGCACTAAGGCGCCGAAGGTCTCTTGGAGCCTAGGCGCAAGGCGCAAGGCGAGGCGCGGGCTTTATTGAAGTAAGGCGTACAGTATTCGTAAAAAATAGAAAAATTAATATAGACTAATCATTCATAGTAGTAAGACAATTTTTTAAAAAATAAAAAGTAATCAAGATTCAAGACAAAATATAGAATAATTCTCAAAGCCATGAAAGTGCATATTACATAACATTCCAATTTTCAAAGATCAAATAATCCACATTCAATAAAATAAAAACATAAACACTAAACATCCAAAACATAAATATCCAACAAATATTAATATATGTCTTAACTTAACACTTAAAAACATCAATATCAAAAGAAAGGGTAGGTTAGGTCGGTGTCAGTCAATCATCATCCTCAACATCAATGGCAAGCAAACTATCATCTTCTTCTCCATCAGTTGATTTGTATCCCTCAACATCTTCCTCCTCTGTGTCATCTGAGCCCGCTTCCTCTTCATCTATTAATTGAAGTGGAGTCAATGTTGATGATTTAGATATCCTCGGTTGTGCCTTTGAGCGTGAACTTGTTGCTCTACTTGCATGGCTACTTTCTTCTACTCCAGAAGCTCTAGCAACAGTGGCCCACGTCAAGCCATCATCATCATCAAACACAAGCTCATTATCTTCATCTGATTCTCCATCCATCCCCTCCCAAGCAACCACTCATTGCTTTCATCAATATTTTGCAAAGATATGGGATCAAGAGTGTTGCGCATGTCATACCTAAATCTCAATGTTCTATTATATTTGACAAACACTAAATCATTGAGACGTTGTTGTTCCAATCTATTTCTTTTCTTGCTATGAACCTGCAATTATTAAAAAGATATTAAATTATATATAATGAGAAAAAAAAAATTTGAATTCAACAAAAAATTAGTTAGAATGTTAAATACTCACATGTTCGAATACACTCCAATTTCGTTCACAACCCGATGAACTACATGTTAAGCTAAGGACTTTTATGGCAAAAGTTTGCAAGTTTGGAGTATAAGAACCATATGATGCCCACCAATCAGCTGCGATAATCCACTAGTTAGAAATAATTGTTACCAAATATTAAGTTTTACTAAAAGTATTACTAAAAATAAACTCTATGAGTCTATAATATATTACATGGTGCTCTTGTATTTCTTTGCCTAATCGCAACAGACTTGCCAAAAAGACTCTCAGCCTTCATATAAATACTCATCTCATTAGTGATCAAATCTTGAACAGTGACATCCGGGACCAACCTTTACATGCATTCATAAAACCCATTCATCACTTCATGATCTCTTTGCACCTAACGCTTTTGGGTAAAAGAATTCTAGGTTAAGAAAGTGCGCAGCTGCATGTAAAGGCCGATGTAATTGGACATCCCATCTTTTGTCGATGATTTCAAAGATTTCATTATACTTCTCTTCTTTATGATCAAATGAACTTGCAATGCATTCTTTTGCCCTATCCATTGCCTCATAAATGTATCCCATGGGAGGTTTCTTCTCAGTATCAACCAATCTAAGCACTTTGACAAGAGGACCCGAGACCTTAAGGGCAAACACAACAGTATTCCAAAATGAAGGCATCAACAAAGTTTGTGCCATTCTTTTACCTTGTGGCTCCTTTGCCCATTTGCTTGAGGTCCAGTCTTCGGAGGTGACCATCTTTCTCAAATTAGAAGATAGATGTATGGTAGGAGTGACTTGGACTAAACCTTTTCCAGAAATGGAAGAAACAGTTCCATCGGCAATCCTAACTTTGTCCTGACCTGAAGAGGGCTTATAGACAGAGAACCAAACCTATGCTCAAGTATAATGAATGTAATGTATGTTATGTGATGAATTAATTAATGTATGTAATGTATGAATCAATTTTCTATTTTTTTAATTAATGATGAATTAATTAATTAATGTACATTACATTCCATTACATTCATTCCTATGTTACATTATTTTTTCAAGAAAAACTTTGACCAATTTATTAATTCATCACATTAATAAATTGATTAACTTATGAATCAATTTTCTATTTTTTTAATTAATGATGAATTAATTAATTAATGTACATTACATTCCATTACATTCATTCCTATGTTACATTATTTTTTCAAGAAAAACTTTGACCAATTTATTAATTCATCACATTAATAAATTGATTAACTTATGAATCAATTTATCAATTAATTAATCAACCAATTTTGAATTTTCTATTTTTTTAATCACAACACATTAATCACAATAAATTGATTAATTGATAAATTGATTAATCTTTATTAATTAATTAAATTCTTATTAAATTCTTATTAATCACATTAATCACAACACATACAACACATTAAATTCTTATTAATCACAACACATTAATCTTTTCTAATTAATTAATCAATTTTTTATTTTTTTAATTAACTTATGAATCAATTTATGAATTAATTAATGTTATGATTCAATGTATGTACTGTAATGAATGTATGAATTAATTAACTCATGAATCAATTTTCTATTTTTTTAATTAATGATGAATTAATTAATTAATGTACATTACATTCCATTACATTCATTCCTATGTTACATTATTTTTTCAAGAAAAACTTTGACCAATTTATTAATTCATCACATTAATAAATTGATTAACTTATGAATCAATTTATCAATTAATTAATCAACCAATTTTGAATTTTCTATTTTTTTAATCACAACACATTAATCACAATAAATTGATTAATTGATAAATTGATTAATCTTTATTAATTAATTAAATTCTTATTAAATTCTTATTAATCACATTAATCACAACACATACAACACATTAAATTCTTATTAATCACGACACATTAATCTTTTCTAATTAATTAATCAATTTTCTATTTTTTTAATTAATGATGAATTAATTAATTAATGTACATTACATTCCATTACATTCATTCCTATGTTACATTATTTTTTCAAGAAAAACTTTGACCAATTTATTAATTCATCACATTAATAAATTGATTAACTTATGAATCAATTTATCAATTAATTAATCAACCAATTTTCTATTTTTTTAATCACAACACATTAATCACAATAAATTGATTAATTGATAAATTGATTAATCTTTATTAATTAATTAAATTCTTATTAAATTCTTATTAATCACATTAATCACAACACATACAACACATTAAATTCTTATTAATCACGACACATTAATCTTTTCTAATTAATTAATCAATTTTCTATTTTTTTAATTAATGATGAATTAATTAATTAATGTACATTACATTCCATTACATTCATTCCTATGTTACATTATTTTTTCAAGAAAAACTTTGACCAATTTATTAATTCATCACATTAATAAATTGATTAACTTATGAATCAATTTATCAATTAATTAATCAACCAATTTTCTATTTTTTTAATCACAACACATTAATCACAATAAATTGATTAATTGATAAATTGATTAATCTTTATTAATTAATTAAATTCTTATTAAATTCTTATTAATCACATTAATCACAACACATACAACACATTAAATTCTTATTAATCACGACACATTAATCTTTTCTAATTAATTAATCAATTTTCTATTTTTTTAATTAATGATGAATTAATTAATTAATGTACATTACATTCCATTACATTCATTCCTATGTTACATTATTTTTTCAAGAAAAACTTTGACCAATTTATTAATTCATCACATTAATAAATTGATTAACTTATGAATCAATTTATCAATTAATTAATCAACCAATTTTCTATTTTTTTAATCACAACACATTAATCACAATAAATTGATTAATTGATAAATTGATTAATCTTTATTAATCAATTAAATTCTTATTAAATTCTTATTAATCACATTAATCACAACATATACAACACATTAAATTCTTATTAATCACGACACATTAATCTTTTCTAATTAATTAATCAATTTTCTATTTTTTTGATTAACTTATGAATCAATTTATCAATTAATTAATCAACCAATTTTCTATTTTTTTAATCACAACACATTAATCACAAATTGATAAATTGATTAATCTTTATTAATCAATTAAATTCTTATTAAATTCTTATTAATCACATTAATCACAACACATACAACACATTAAATTCTTATTAATCACAACACATTAATCTTTTCTAATTAATTAATCAATTTTCTATTTTTTTAATTAACTTATGAATCAATTTATAAATTAATTAATGTTATGATTCAATGTATGTACTGTAATGAATGTATGAATTAATTAACTCATGAATCAATTTTTTATTTTTTTAATTCATGATCAATTAATTAATTTCAGTATAATGATGAATCAATTTTAATATAATCATAATGGATGTAATGTAATGTATCTATTTTTTTATTTATGTATGTATGAATTAATTAATTTATTTATGTAATAATCATAATGGGTTGAACCAGTGTTGAAAAAACATAAACTCAAATAATTGAAAAAAAAAAAGAAAAGGAAAAGAAAAAGAAAAGAAGAGAGGACTGAACTGAACCTGCGAAGACGAAGGAGAAAAAAGAAAAGGAAAAAAAAAAAAGAAAAAAAATGGAAGTCGAACGACGACCTGTCGAAGACGAAGAAGAAGGAGAAGGGGATCAGTGTCGAAGACGAAGAAGAAGGAGTCGAACCTGCTCAGCCGAAGTCGATCCACTGTCGCAGTCGAAGTCCAGGTCGAAGTCCAGCTCGTGTCGCAGCTCGTGTCGCAGTCGTCGCTCCAGCAGCTCGAAGTCGATTGCGAGACGACTTCGATTAGGGTTAATTTGAGTCCTATTCGGCTGATATGGTACACGAGTTCTGATCCTCTGTGATTTTATGCCATTCGAAAGCTTCATCTGAGTCGAATCTGAGTCGTTCGATCTGATCTATAGATTAAACACTCAGTCGCGCCTAGGCGAGGGCCTTGCGCCTCTCTCGCCTTGCTAAAGGCGCGGCTAAGGCGCTCGCCTGGCTCAAGTCGCCTCGCCTGATACCTGTACAGACGCAGATGGTGCGCATCGACTCGCCTTGCGCCTAGGCGTGCGCCTAGGCGCGACTTTGACAACACTGATCATAACATTGTTAGTAACGTAGATCTAAAGGATGCTGTACATTAACTTCTCATTATGAGTGTCCCAATAAGTTATTGGAGGTTTGCTTGGTCGTTAACTGCAGGGCCTTTAGGATTAGTTCTCAGCTGTCTTGATTTGAGGCAACTCGAGCCCAATTAGGCTGGGCTGGGCAGGAAATATCCTGGATTATCAAAAATAACAAAAAAAACTCTCATTATGTATCTGCTTGGGGTGCTTCATTTAATTATGCTTGGGAAATTAGTGCTCCTGACATTTGAACCATAGCCCTACGGTGGGAAAATCTTGAAGCCTTTTTTTCTCTCACAATATGATGGTATTTGACTCTGTCATGTACTCACCTTCTCTCTCTCTCTCTCTCTCTCTTTCTCTCTCTCTCTCTCAACCCAAAACACAGTATCAACCCTTGTGGGGATGCGTTATTGTTGCCTCATTTCTCAAATTGGTTTTCTTCAATTCAGAGATCGAAAATATCACAATTTCAATTTGGAGAAATTAGGCGCTTCTGACATTTGAATTGAAACATTTTTTCTCTCACAAGATTTTGGTATTTGACTGTGTCATGTACTCTCTCTCTCTCTCTCCCAACCCAAAACACGGCTTGTGGGGATGCCTTGTAATAGTGCCTCACTTCGCAAATTGGTTTTCTTCAATTCAAGGGTCTAAAATATTTTGATTTCAATTTTTATTAGTTACTTTCTTATGTAGTATGTGTGTTTTTCACAATGATTTTCTTTTCTGGTTGTATTATCAGGATGCAGAAGTTCCCTGGCATCTGATTGCTATTGCAATTTTCTTCACATTACTCAAATTGCCAGGCCCCATATTACCCCTACTGGGGGCGCATTTTTGTTCCACACTTTGCAAATGGGGGATTATTAAGGACTCTATATTTTGCATTTCTGTGGTATAGAAGGCCCCAAAAGGCATCGGAACCACTGCCACCAGAGTCTTCCCGAGTATGATAAGCTCTAATTCTATGGGGTGAACAGGTAATCATTTGTTTGCTTAATTGTTTGAACTTTTTCATGGTAGAATGTATCACCACCATCACATGTAGTCATTCCTTCTTTGGTTCCTTCAATTTTGTATGCATAATTTTTGTCTGGGCTAATTTCACTTTTGATCCCCTAAACTGTTATCATTTTTTTTAATTTCATCTCTAAATTATCAATTTCATTTATTTAGTCCCTACAATTTTTTTATTTTAGCTCATATGGTCCAAATTCCTATTAGAGACCGTCCATCTAAATCAGTAATGGTGGAAACCTAACCTAATGGGTAGAAATGTAATTTTGTAATTAGGACAACCTAAATCATACAACCAAACACACATTTTCTTATTCACATTATATTAGAGAACTTACACCTTGCAACCAAATGTTCATATTCTTCTCCACGCCTCATGTCAATATAGGGAATAAAAAAAATGAATGTTATGGTTTAAGTTGTTCATATTTTGAAATGAACCTTTTGTCCATCAAATTTATGGCCTTCAATTGAATCATATAGCTGAAATTAGAAATTTTAGGAATTAAATAAATGAAATTTATAGTTTAAGGATCAAATAGAAAAAAATGGTGATAGTGCAGAAATAAATGAAATTAACTCTTTTTTCTTTTTCTTTTTCTGTAAACAAATTATAGCTCTTTGCAGAGTCTCATGGCATTGTTGACATGATCTGATACAATCATATTTATTTTTTAACTGTTTTTGTAGATGATACGAGGTGACACTTGTTTCAACTGTTTATGATGGAGGTGGTCAGAAAACATAATCCTCTGATTTTCAGTTCATCCAAACAGGAGGTTTTTTTTTTTTTGTGTGCGTGTGTGTGTGTGTGTGTGTGTGCACGTGCGTGCGTGTATTTATTCCAAATGATCTAGTGCTTTAGATGCTGGGAAACATATGAGGAGTTCTTGTTTTTGACGACATAGGGACAACTTGTACAACCTTATCTAATGTGGTTGTAGTGCAATTAATCAAGGGTTGAAAATTTCTGAGAAATGCCTTCAGAGATTTATTTTGTTGGAATGTGCATATTGGAAGCAGAGGAAAATGTTTTGCTCTCAATTTTAGTTGTTCTTTTAGTGATGGGCCAAATATGTTGTGCTGATTTTTCTGCATTTTATGGTTGAAATATGCACGAGATTTGAGAATACTTTGTTGTTTTTTTTGTGTTTTTTGTGTTTTTTCTTTACTGCCATCTACTAAATCTTATCCAAGGCAGGTTTGTCGACTCTAACGCAAATGCTCAAACATGTCACTTTATTCTTAATTAGATGCAAGGTCCGATTTTCACCATCCTTCGATGTTTTGCTGCAGCTAGCTTTGTCTGTGATTCATTTGGGTGGTTTTGAAACTTATATTTTGCTGTGGTCGTTGAGAAAAAGACATTATAGACATGAGAGTCGCAACTTGTAGCAAAAGAAAATTGGGTATAGAGATTTGTTGTAAGCTCTTTTAGAGAAAATGGTATGATTCTATGATACTGTGAGTCTTGTCCCACTCTTAAATACTTCAAGAAATTTGTTTGGTTGTGTTTTTGTTCTTTATTTTTTTATTTATCGAAAGAGATTTGAAATTTATTTAGCCAAGCCTCTATAAAGTCGCAATCATTCATTTGGTCAAGCCTCAATAAAGTCGCAATAATTCAATTGATCTCATACTTCCATAAGTTTGTGTTTGAATACATTCTTGACGTGGAGCAGGTGGCTTGAATCACGAAGTTACACCCACCAAATTTCGTACTTGACCCCATAGACATGGCAATTAATTCTAATACAAAATTATGTGAACTACACATGAAGCCATATTCATCTGATCACATACTGAAATTAGACCAAGTATTTAAAGACTAAATGATGCAAATTCATACTTATCATGGAGCCATATTCATTTGATCACAAACTCAAATTAGAGCAAGTAAATGATGCAAATTCATAATCAACATGGAGCCGAATACATCTAATCACATACTCAAATAACAAGAAGTTTCTTAAATAGAACTCACCCTTAAAAAAGAGCATCTAAAGAACTTTATTGACATGATCAAGTCCTTTGCCAACCAATACTAACAGGCTGATTGTAAAATCATTCCATATGGAATTCTTTATAAAGCGCTGGATTTTTGAATCTCTAGGGATCCTCCAGGAATTTCTCCCAAAACTTGTTGAATAATTTATGTAGATTCTGTCATTTCATTCGTTCGTACTGAATAACAAGCTAACGAATCCCCTTCTTTTGCCATTGGAATTTCTAATCAAATTTGTCACAACATCCCTAATGCAATCCAACAAACTAACCAAACGAGAGTCATGAAGATGACAAAGTTATAATACAAATATTAGAAGCATTGGACAACATATTGGTGAATAACCATGTTATGGTCAAGGTTCTGAAAAGCGGTTGCAGTCGCCGTAACGGTGGCGGTGACGCGATTGCGGTTGCGGGGTGTAAAGGCCGTAGTGTAACGGTTGCCCCTTGAAATGACCAAATCATCTGATCCTCCGATGCGGGATTGTGCTACAATCACATTGCATAGACTATTTCTCCACTGCTATCGATGTCCAGATCACTATCGAGGTCATCATCCATCTCATCATCGATATTAAGGCTGCCAGTTAGATACTGGTTGAGACTCTGCGTCCCAGCTGCAGGTACGGTAGCCTCAGCAATTATCTGCATGATTTCCTCAATACTCTGCATGGGTTGATCGGGCTCTTCAAACTGGTTGTTCATTGTTTTTTCATCCACAAGGTCTGCTGGGAGGTTCCTTAGAAACCACCTGTCGTTCCAGATTTCTGACATGGATATCCTCTGTTGAATCCAATAAAAGCAAATGATTAAATTCAGCACTTCAAGTTATCATCTCCATTTAAAAACAGCCTTTCAAATAGTTTAAAAAGATAGGATTTTCTTGCACACAACTCTTCCATAATCCATGGAAAGTAACCTCTGAACTCAATGCCACTATCACCTATTGTGCTTGCCACACAATTATTGTCGCAAGCAAACTTTATTGCAAGACTCTCTCTCTCACAGAATGAAACAACTTGACTCCTCACTCTATCTCAGTTAGATTTGCCACTATCACCTATTGTGCTTGCCACACAATTATTGTTGCAAGCAAACTTTATTGCAAGACTCTCTCTCTCTCACACAATGAAACAACTTGACTCCTCACTCTATCTCAGTTAGATTTGCCATGTTCTTTATTTGTTTTGTTTGTTTCCCAACAACCCCCCCCCCCCCAATTGGTTGTATGAGAATAAAGGAAAGGGGAAGCCAAGCATCACAACTGGTAAGGGAGCTCCTCATCCACCAGGTCAACGCCTTGGTCTTAGAGTTGCTACATTCAAGTGGTATCGTCAAGTGATACCGTTTAGTGAGATCTCTATTACCAAATGACTTGACTTGTCTAGAGTTGCTTCCAGGCAGTGTGGAGGGAGGAAATAGATATGTAGAACATATTTTAGTAGTTGTGAATAGTTCACTTCGTCCTTATAAAGCTATTTTAATAGTGTAGTTGTCCTTGTGTATGGTAGTCTTGTAAGATAAAGTAATAGTAAATCCTTTGTTGACTAGTATGTATTATTGATGAACAATGGAGATGAGGTGTGTGTATCTATATCTAGAGAAGGGGAGAGAGCAATAGGGTTTTATAGTAACTGTTTTGGGGCTAAAGGTTCATCCATCTCTCTCCAAAGTTAGTGTTTTCCTGAGTCCTGAATAAAATCTTCTTCAGTATTCTCTTGCAAGTACTCTTTTATATGTCTTTTTAGTAGTTCGACAGTATTTGAGGTGTTCAATTGCCAACTGTGTTAATCCATTGGCAGGACTCTCCTGATTAATCCCTTTTCGGTTGAGGTTTTATTTTGATTAATCCTTTTTCACCAATACAAAGACCCAGATATATGTCAATATGAATGTCCAAGTTGACACATGTCATGCGATCTGACTATGTGGTTCAGGTTACCAATTGCACTATTTGTACAAGATAGAGTTTCTCATAAAAAAGAACAAAAATAATAACATCTACAATTGTGGACAAGAAAAAATGTATGACAAACTCCATTATCAAAAAGAGAACCCTAAAAAAGTACAGCAAGACAAAAAATTAAAAAAAAAGGCTTTGCTACCAGCAAATTGCAACTGACCTTGGCAGGGTCAGCTACAAAAATCCTCGAGATCAGATGGCTGCACTCTGGAGATATATGAACATAGTCTGGAATAGAGTATTGAACTTTCAAAATTCGCTGCATGAAAAAAAAACAACTATTGAGTTCAGTAATTCAATTGAGATGTGATATCTACAGCAATAGCGTGTGATGAATTACTTTACTTGTATTGTGTTGCAAAAATTCTTAGGCTCCTCAGGATCCTCAAATGGGTATGCACCGACCAGCATGACGTATAAGGTTACACCGCAAGACCACACATCCGCTATCTATAATTATAATTGCATATTAAACCAGTAAAACAGTTGTTGTTATGGTTAAATATATGAATATAGCTGAGCAAAGGGATCTCCTTGCTTTGGTGATTCCATATCAGTGTATTATCAAAGTACATCGCCCAGTTTGACCACTGTAACAGTACTAACATAAATTATAGTCCGGACGCATGTTTCTTTAGAATGAAGTTCGGGAAAAAATTTCCACAACAAAAGTTACTGTGTTCCCTTTCTCCTTGCTCTCACTGTACAAGTGACGTATATTGTTGAACTTGTCTTTCTTTTTTTTTTCTTTTTTTTTTGGATAAATAATATCATTAAACTTATCTTCCTAAGTATCCACAATGCATAAACTAACAAGTCATAACATACATATACTTCACCCACTATTGGTCATGAACCAGGCAATATGAACAAGACAAATACATTAAACTTGTTTTCTTTTTGGTGTTGACTGGGAACCCCACCTCACACATATTGTGTATGGGTTGGGTAAACTCTGAATACACAAACCCATCAAGTCAGACTGAGCAAAACGAACAACAAGAGTCAAGCCCAACACATGAGTTTATGGTTCATCCTAGGCTTCGAAGCATGGATATGAATACAACACAAACACACCAACATGGCATAAAAATATATAAGAACTAAAAATATATAAACAATAAACCTTAAATAAATGCAGGGTACAACATGGTGGGGACACTACATACAAATTTATATTCAACTTTTAATTAAATTTATTATACATTACTGTGCCATCAACAAATTGAGAAGAGTTAAAGAGTTTTATGTTTTCTTTATTTATTTTTGTGTGTGTGTGTGATGCTTCTATTTTGTTTTTCATTTTTCCTTAGTACATCTGGCCACAAGAGAAATAAAGACGGATAGGTTTGATGTTTGAGCCTGCTAATCATGTGGAAATATACAAACAGCCCATAAACCAAATTGGGCTTATGAAAATCAACCATATTTGAAGGATGAGACTGAAAAACTGCCATGTTAATATAAAAGGGGTCATCCAATATAAGGGAAGAGAATCAAAGAATATACAATAGATGAAGCAGGAGGAAGCTGTGAGGACAGAAAAATTTCTCTTCCTCTCATCACATCTTATCGCTGACCGATGAAAATAGCAGGTATTGTTCTTCTGGCTGAAGATACGACAATTTTTTTTTTTTGCGTTGAAGACTTGTTTCAACTAAGCGTCTGGTAAGGGTCCAACAAGCAAAACTTTAAAAAAGGAACATTAGACCTATGTCTGACAAGTGGTGTTAGAATGTATCTCACATTGCCTAGAGTTGTCCCGTTTGTGCTGGTTATAAAGCTACAGTTTCCCTCTCCTTAATACCTGGGTTTTAACGAGAAGTGTGTGCTGGAAATCACAAGCTGAACCAAACTCTGATATCAAATTGAAAAGCCCAGCTCCCACTTTTCCTTAAAACCCAAGTATTAAGGAGAGAGGTGAAACCTTATAACTAGTACATACAGATGGGACAACTCCAGGCGACGGTGTGACACATTTCAACACACCCTTTTGGACCACAACATACACTAGCCGGACAAACGGCATACCAATCACAGGCTCAACTAAGCTCTGATACCAAATTGAAAAGGCCCAATCAATTAGTGGTACCGCATGTCCAACACATGTCGATGTCAAACATTTGTTAGTGGATTAAGATAAACATTAGCCATATGCCTGACATGTGCCACCCATGTGGATTAAGATAAACAAGACATGAGAAAATAATACATTAAACTAGTCATCCATGCAGTGAACTTTCTCGTGTTGTTAAATCATTGTTTAAGGAGATGACAATAAGGAGCTGAAACGGAAGGCCACCGTGATGTTCCGATTTGGAGGTCCGCCATATGCTGCAGTGGAGGAGCAGGGGAGAGTGAATGTGCTCGGTGGATTAGGAAGCACAGAGGCAGCACCATCAAGGACCGCCCAGGACGGAGGCAAAAAGAAAAGACCGGCGGCAGAGTAGGTCGGTGGGTGGCCGTCTGCAGAAAAGAAAACAAATCTGTTGTGGTTGTGATGGTGATCTTGTGTGGTTTGGTTTGTTGTTTTTGTTTGTTTTGTTTTTGTTTTTGTGTTTTTTTTTTTATCCCCGATATGAATAAAACAAGTGTGGTTTGCAAACTCGAATGGACAAGCCCATGTGAGTGAAAGAGGGGTTTAAAGAAAGTGAGGGAGTGGGTTGATTAAAAAAAAAGGATTGTGGGTTTGAAAGTGGAAAGATGAGAGAGAGAGAGATTGGTGGCCATAGTTCTGATTGAAGTCAGCTAGTCCAAGATAATCATCAAACTGCCACTGTGGAATACTTCCAGCTGTGGATCCTCCAGCCAATGGCAACTTACTTGGTTGAAAATCCCCAACCCCAGCAACTTAGACAGGTGATACTTTGTTATACTGACCAGTCAACAGCATTGGGGTACCCTTTCTAGGCACAGAACGAGATTCTGTTTCTGAGATTTTCTCACTAGATTGTGCCGTCCCTGAGGAAGCAGACACACCAGGTTCAGTGGGTTCAAGCCCTACTTTCACTCCTGTAAGTAGAAATCTCCGATGACTAGACACAAAGGTATTTGCTGTGTGTATGGCAACATCACATTTCCGACACAGTAAAGCTCTATCCTCGAGACAAAAGAAATAGCCAACTGTCTCCTGACAGATGTCACATTTGGGCATGGGAGAGGAAGAAGCAGAGAGAGAAACGCTCTGGTGCTTGCTAGCGAGCTTATTGGCAGCGTGAACCTTCTCATCGCAAGACCAACACAGAGCCGCCTCATCTGCGCAACACAAAACGTTCGCTTCTGCAACCTCACAAACGTTGCACTGAATCTTCATCGTCCTCTATAAATCGGAGGAGGTGAGAGAGAACTGGAGGAAACCCTAGGGTTCAGATGAGATCTATCAATAGTGGTGAGAGAGAGGTATGTGTTGGACGTTTCAATTGGTTGAGGTCTGGCGGGCGGTTAAGGCAAAGTTGCCGCCCGCCAGAAGGCGAAGAGCACCAAGAGCTTAACCTATAGCTCTGATACCATGTTAAAATTGATGTATTATTGATTGATTTATGTTATATATTACAATGATTCATGATTCCTATATATAGAAGAGGGTGAGTGTGTAGTAGGTAAGGAGTAGGTGAAGTGGAGGTGGTAGTGGTGTAGTGGGTTAGGTTTAGTGGAGTAGGTTTAAGTGGGTGAAGTAGGTGATAGGTTTTAACACACCGCAAGACCACACATCCGCTATCTATAATTTTAATTGCATATTAAACCAGTAAAACAGTTGTTGTTATGGTTAAATATATGAATATAGCTGAGCAAAGGGATCTCCTTGCTTTGGTGATTCCATATCAGTGTATTATCAAAGTACATCGCCCAGTTTGACCACTGTAACAGTACTAACATAAATTATAGTCCAGACACATGTTTCTTTAGAATGAAAGTTCGGGAAAAAATTTCCATCAACAAAAGTTACTGTGTTCCCTTTCTCCTTGCTCTCACTGTACAAGTGACGTATATTGTTGAACTTGTCTTTCTTTTTTTTTTCTTTTTTTTTTGGATAAATAATATCATTAAACTTATCTTCCTAAGTATCCACAATGCATAAACTAACAAGTCATAACATACATATACTTCACCCACTATTGGTCATGAACCAGGCAATATGAACAAGACAAATACATTAAACTTGTTTTCTTTTTGGTGTTGACTGGGAACCCCACCTCACACATATTGTGTATGGGTTGGGTAAACTCTGAATACACAAACCCATCAAGTCAGACTGAGCAAAACGAACAACAAGAGTCAAGCCCAACACATGAGTTTATGGTTCATCCTAGGCTTCGAAGCATGGATATGAATACAACACAAACACACCAACATGGCATAAAAATATATAAGAACTAAAAATATATAAACAATAAACCATAAATAAATGCAGGGTACAACATGGTGGGGACACTACATACAAATTTATATTCAACTTTTAATTAAATTTATTATACATTACTGTGCCATCAACAAATTGAGATGAGTTAAAGAGTTTTATGTTTTCTTTATTTATTTTTGTGTGTGTGTGTGATGCTTCTATTTTGTTTTTCATTTTTCCTTAATACATCTGGCCACAAGAGAAATAAAGACGGATAGGTTTCATGTTTGAGCCTGCTAATCATGTGGAAATATACAAACAGCCCATAAACCAAATTGGGCTTATGAAAATCAACCATATTTGAAGGATGAGACTGAAGAACTGCCAGGTTAATATAAAAAGGGTCATCTAATGTAAGGGAAGAGAATCAAAGAATATACAATAGATGAAGCAGGAGGAAGCTTTGAGGACAGAAAAATTTCTCTTCCTCTCATCACATCTTATTGCTGACTGATGAAAATAGCAGGTATTGTTCTTCTGGCTGAAGATACGACAATTTTTTTTTTTTGCGTTGAAGACTTGTTTCAACTAAGTGTCTGGTAAGGGTCCAACAAGCAAAACTTTAAAAAAGGAACATTAGACGTATGTCTGACAAGTGGTGTTAGAATGTATCTCACATTGCCTAGAGTTGTCCCGTTTGTACTGGTTATAAAGCTACAGTTTTCCTTTCCTTAATACCTGAGTTTTAAGGAGAAGTGTGGGTTGGGGCTTTTAACTTGGTATCAGAGCTTGGTTGGGCCTGTGATTGGTGTGCCGTTTGTCAGGCTATTGTATGCTGTGGTCTAGGAGGGTGTGTTAGAATGTGTTCCACATTGCTTGGAGTTGCCCTATTTGTGCTAGTTATAAAGCTCTAGTTTCCCTCTCCTTAATACCTGGGTTTTAAGGAGAAGTGTGTGCTGGAAATCACAAGCTGAACCAAACTCTGATATCAAATTGAAAAGCCCAGCTCCCACTTTTCCTTAAAACCCAAGTATTAAGGAGAGAGGTGAAACCTTATAACTAGAACATACAGATGAGACAACTCCAGGCGATGGTGTGACACATTTCAACACACCCTCTTGGACCACAACATACACTAGCCGGACAAACGGCATACCAATCACAGGCTCAACTAAGCTCTGATACCAAATTGAAAAGGCCCAATCAATTAGTGGTACAGCATGTCCAACACATGTCGATGTCAAACATTTGTTAGTGGATTAAGATAAACATTAGCCATATGCCTGACATGTGCCACCCATGTGGATTAAGATAAACAAGACATGAGAAAATAATACATTAAACTAGTCATCCATGCAGTGAACTTTCTCGTGTTGTTAAATCATTGTTTAAGGAGATGACAATGCCCAACTTGATCTACCTAAACAATCTTCTTCACCATGGATGGGTTGATAGACAGTGATGACCAAAGTGACAAAAAATAATCATCCACAACGAACATTTCCAATCCCATGTTGAAGAATCAATCTTCATATTCATGCTAGTTTTTGCAGAGTCACCATATTGCAGTCAGCAGACTATAAAACAGATTTTTCTTAATCATATTGTAAGAATTCAATTAACCCACTGGACCCAATAGTAAAGGAAAACTTCATACATAAACCAAGAAAATCACAGTGATCATCTTCCTCCTCAAGTCATTTGGACTACTGTTCAGTTAAAACAAACCAGGCCAACTTTGTGGCATGATTTTAGCATAGTGGCCAATTATGAGACTGTTTGAGCTACCATACCACCATAACAGTTTATAAGCTGAGCATTAATAGGACATGGTTGTTGATATAGTTTAGTTTTAAGTTTAGAAAAATCAGAATGCAGGTTCATAAACAGGTTTAAAGTCCTATCAAACAATTAGGCAAATCAATTGTGTGGTGTTGATATAGTTTAGCTTTAAGTTTAGAAAAATCGGAATGCAGGTTCATAAACATGTTTAAAGTCCTATCAAACAATTAGGCAAATCAATTGTGTGGTTTAAACATTTGCAAAGAAAGCTCATGAGAATTTGCTACGCATAAAAATGTCAAGTTTACAAAGTTGGCTCCGTTTGGTAGAGCTGTGGGAAAGTGATTATAGCTTAATAGTTTAACAGCTTATAACTTATAACTGTGAACATAAGCTGATTTTTGATTTATAAATTAAGCTTCTCCTCCCCCACTCAAAGAATAAGTTGATTTTTGACTTACAAAAAACTATAAGCTGTATTGGCCCTGTCTGGTAGAACTTATTTTCAGCTTATTTCAACTTTTAGCTTAATTTAAGCTATTTTGATGTGTTTAGTTCAACTTAACAATACAGTTTATAACTTTTTGTAAGTCAAAAATCAACTTATTCTTTGAGTGGGGGAGGAAAAGCTTAATTTATAAGTAAAAAATCAGCTTATGTTCACAGTTATAACCTATAAGCGGTTAAACTATAAGCTATAATCACTTTCCTACAGCTTTACCAAACAGGGCAATTGTTAAGCTGAACCAAACACATTAAAATAGCTTAAATTAAGCTAAAAGCTGAAATAAACTGGAAATAAACCCTACCAAATAGGGCCGTTCACAAAAACCAATTAATAGCTAAATCGAATAGAGTAAACCAATATAAATTTACCTTGCCATCGTACTCTTTCTTTAGTAAAACTTCCGGGGCTATATATGCAGGGGTTCCGACAGTTGACTTTGGTTGTGAATGCAGCACCGAATGCTGAGATGAACAACAAGAGTCAAAATGCTTGTAAGAATGACCACCAACATATGAAGAAACAATGGATTATCAAAGATTACCATACTGGAATGACCCTTTTTTTTTTACAATGGGCTACTCATGCACACAAGCAATCAAACAACTGTCCATGCAATATTCTTAATAAAGTTTGGTCTTAAACTAGATAGAGATTCATAATCACAGAAACAATTTCAGAGATAAGAGCAACCTTGGAATACCCAAAATCACAAATCTTCAGCCTAGGAGCTGGGCTTCCATCCAGTAATGTGTTCTCCAATTTCAAGTCACGGTGACATACTTGCTTCATAAAGGAACATAGAACATTGAATCAAACTCAACCACTAATTCTGTACAAGGATAAGGGATAAATCGAAGCAACAAGAGAAACTTGTTTAGATACCATTTCATGACCAGAGCTGCTGGAGAGCTCTAATTAGAGCACCAGCCGTACAGCTCTAATGAGTTGTCATGAATTAAAAAAAAAAAAACAGTATAGTAGAAGACAAAAAAAGAGGGAGAAAATGACAAATTAGAGCTCTTTTTAGAACTTATTTTTTAGAGGTATGAATCATTTTTCTACTCCATCACAATAGCCAGATGGGTAGGTGTTAATATGACCTAGAGTAGGGGTTACATGCCACTTAATTGAACTAAGCCTCTGTACGGGGAGGAAATAATAGAAGACAAAAAAAGAGGGAGAAAATGACAAATTAGAGCTCTTTTTAGAACTTAT
Organism: Camellia sinensis; assembly: GCF_004153795.1. NCBI lineage: Eukaryota > Viridiplantae > Streptophyta > Magnoliopsida > Ericales > Theaceae > Camellia > Camellia sinensis. Next base: position 611,690 of record NW_021032607.1, on the reverse strand, counting down.
TTTTTAGAGGTATGAATCATTTTTCTACTCCATCACAATAGCCAGATGGGTAGGTGTTAATATGACCTAGAGTAGGGGTTACATGCCACTTAATTGAACTAAGCCTCAGTCTCATTTTAAAGATATATATTAACAAAAATATTAGAGGTACTAAAAATTCTACAAAAATTTTATCAAATGTCTCATGGGTATGGGACTCACATGGGACTCACATTGTGTGGGTCCTACACCCATGTGAGACATTTAATAAAACTTTTAGTAGAATATTTGGAATGTCTAACATTACTCATATATTAAAAAAGAGTGAGAGGCAAAGAGAGAAAAAAATGGATATTAAAAGAAAGAGAAATAATACACAGGGATAGAAATTGAACAGACCTCTTTGAATCGTACAATGTTTGGATGCCTCAATGATCTGTGGTTGATAATTTCCCTTTGTACGTTTTCATCTATTTGTTACACAATTTTTTGATTTTTATATTATTTTTTATAATAAATCTGCAGAATGTAAAACTCAATTTCATACAGACAGAAATTGAAACACACAATTTTAACAATTGCCATAACATAACCAAGCAAATCGAGTCATGCAGCATGCAGTAGCTCAAATCATGTGAGTGAATAGACAGAGTGAACATCATCTTCCGAGACAGAGAGTAAGACACTTATATCTTGGAAATAATAATCAAGTTAGTTTGACTTGTTTAATAGATGAATCCACGATATACTCTCCTTAAACAGTAGAGTATGCCTGCTAATTCTTGCACTCTGTTAATATTTTAAGTAATTTTTTTTACTTTTTAGACACACTTAACATAACTATACCTAAAAATTCAAAAAATTGTTAAAAAAAAATCTTTTAAAAATTCATTAAATATCAAAAATATAAAAAAAATATAAGAATTCAGTACATTTTTTGTATTTTTATATATTTATTAATTTTTTAAAATATTTTTTCACGAATTTTTTACTTTTTAAATATATCTAAGTAAGGTGTATCTAAAAAAGTAAAAAAAAAATATTTAAAATTTTAAAAATATTCACCAAAAGCAAAAAAATACGAAAATAAAAAAACTCAGGGTATGTTTGATTTGGATTTCTAGAGTGATTTTGGGAAAAAAAATTTTAAAAATTTGTTTGGTTTGTTAATTTTCCAAAACAATTTTCAACATCACTTTCTCTCTCTTACCTATCAATCAATCACTTTTTCTCTCTCTTCTCTCCTTCTCAATAACTTTTTCTCTCACACACATCTACTCAATTATAACAAAATATCAAATCATTCTAAACTCCTAAACTCCAAAACTACATTCAAAATACACAACCAAACAAATCAAAAAAACTTTTAAACTCTCTCCCCAAAACATTTTTTAAAAACTACTCTTCCAAAACCAAACCAAACATACCCTCAGTTTTCAAAAAACCTAATTGAGAAAACTCAAACCAAACACACTGATTGTTGTTTTTTAGTAAATTTTTTGTAATATATTTCTGAATCAGTGCAACGTTGTCAGAAACTTTTTAAAAAAACGGTTCCGATAGATAGCTCGAATTTGGAGGCTCAAATTCGGAGAAGAAGAAGAGAAGGAGGAAGGAGGAGGAGGAGGAAGGAGGAGGACTGGAGGGGGCATAATCACAACGGGAGGAGGAGGCGGAGGCGGGGCCGGAGGCGACGGCGGTGGTGCTGTGACGATCTCCTCTTCTCTTCTCTCTTTCTCTCTCTTTCTCATCCTCTTTCTCTTCTCCTCTCTTCTTCCTCTGCTCTTCTCCTGTGTTCAACGAAGAAGAAGAAGAAAAGAAAGAAAGAAAAGGAAGAGAAAGAAAAGGTTGGAAAAAAAAATTCGAAACCCAAAACGACGTCGTTTTGGGTTTCGAGCCGAATTCGGGCCACCGAATTCGAGCTACGAGTCATTTTCCTTAAAAAAAAAAACCAAATTATTGCATGATGACAAATTCTAAAATTAATTAGGTATTTATTAGCCCATAAATTGATTTTGTTTAGTCAACAATCTAGAATCTAAAATATTTTATTCATAAAAATATGTTTACACAAAATAAGTTGAATCTATTTCAAGTTTTAACCAATCAACGAATCAAGTTTGCAGAGCAAGATATGTCTTAACATTGCCGTCTAAGATCAGATAAAGTTGGTCTTTGAGACCATTAAGCTATTTTTTAACCTTCTTTTGTTTACAGTATCATTAGTTTTTGTTCATTTTTTATTTTATATTTTTGGTATTCTCATGTATTTTCAGCTTTGGGCTCTAAGACCATTTGCCTAATTTTATTTGATTTTATTTTTAGGTTATGGTTTTCTTAGTTTGAAAACTTCTACTATCCAAGAAAAATATTATTTAAAAAGAAAAGTTGGTGTGTTTAACTAAAAGAAAATACTTAGGGGTGTTTTGGAAACATACTAAAAAAGTCATTTTTTTGGCTTTTTAACTTTTTTTAGCCCAAAAAATCAATTTTTTTTATCCAAAACAACCCAATTTTTTGTCAAAAAAATCAGTTTTTTACCAACTTTCCAAAACATCACTTAATAGCTCGAATTTGTGTGACTTGAATGACTCGAATGTATCAAAATGACATCGTTTTACTCCCCAAATGATATCATTTTAAGGCATTCGAACCATTCAAGTTATGAAAATTTGAGCTATCAAACATTATTGTTTAAAAAAATTGAGAATTTGGGCTTAGATTGCATGTTTTTAGACTTTAAAAGTTGGGCTCTACTTATTGTGGGTTGCCCACAATCTTATTCATTATATTACACTTTTATCTTTTTTATATTTGATTATTTTTTCACTTTAGCCTTTATAAAATTTTTTTTTCACTTTCACCTTTCACGTTTTAATTTTTTTTAATGTACTTCTAAAGTTAATTTTTGTTTAAAGTAAGACAAAAAATACTACAATAACTATCACATAACATAGAAGTATATTATTATATTGAAATTTAAATTTATGTCAAATGTGTGGGTCATATAAAATAAAATATTTGTATGCCACGTAATTGTGAATGTGTCATTTTCTGTCTCATTTTTAATAGAAATTAGGTTTAGGAGTAAAGTGAAAAAAACTTGAAACATAAAAGGTCAAAGTAAAAAAAAAAAAAATTGAAAGACTAAAGTGAAAAAATATCACATATAAAAGATGCAAAGTAATTTACCCTTATTTTATTTTGTTGAACACCGGTTGAGTGGACATAATAACACTATACTTTTATTTTTGTGACCTATTTACCCTTTTCATTATATGTGTTGTCTTTCCATCTTTGTTCCTATCGTTTACAACCATCATCATGGTTGCATAACTTGGTAGTAGAACATTCACAACCTTCAAGCACTTTGATCCAGTCCAGACAACTTTTCTATTCTCGTCTTTGTTTAGCATGTCAAGTTTTTTAATTTTTTAATTATTTTAATCACAAAAAAATAAAATAAAATTTTTAATCCAATAAAACAAAATTTAACATTTAAATTATAATCTTTTCATTTTTTCTTTTACAAAAGTTAAAAAGCCTAATCCAAATAAAACTTTTTAATCTCAAAATTAAAATAATAAAAAAATAAAAAATTAACCCACGTCTCAAACGAAACCTATATCTTGATTCTTTCGGAACATTGGCTCTTTCACGTTGCATAACTTGGTTGCATATCATCATCATTAAGTAAGGCACATGTCTCGTTACTACAATTTCAACCTCAATAATTGTTTTGGGTGCTATGAATAGTACATTTTCAGCTTTTTATAATGCAATAAAAGTTATAAAAGTTACTATGTTTAAAATGATTTTTTTTAATTAAATAAATAGTTGTGACAAAAAATATGATTGATTTTGTTTGATTAGTTTTGTTTGGAATGTACTATATAAATATATTTTTTATCTTTTTTTGATCATATCATTTCTTTATTTTTTTGCACATCTTTTCATAAAAAGTTAAAAAGTATACTTGTTTATGAACTCATGGTAAAGATATGTTTCCTAATTGATTGACAGTAAAATTTTACTGTTTACATCAATTTTGACATTTTTAATTTTTCTTTTATAAAATTTTTTATAATTAACATGGATCTTATTTAATAGATTTTTCATAAGAAGATTTAAAAAAAAACTAATTTTATTAAAATTTGACATCTAAATTAAAAGTTATATCATTTTAAAGTTTAATATATTAAATTAGTAACTAAGAATAGTTTGGTAATAGTATGCCTTTCCGAAAACAAAGTTTGAGCTTCCTTAGGGGACGCTCATTGAATTAATTTTGAAGAAAAACTTTTTGTACTTGTACATTAAAATTTTATTATGAGAGATTTTGACCAAATTTTCCTTTAAAATATTTTAACTACTTGCCAAAATAGGCCATAGGCTTATAGAATGGTCAAGTTGAGCTTGTTACACGGGTTCGGAGGTCTTGGGCTTTTTTCTCTTAACCAAAGCCCTAAATTATCACATACAGAATGAGACATGATGGGCACTAAGAGCATCCACATCAACCTCAATAAATTTTAAGTTAAATTATAGCAAAATAGTTGTTTTTGTATTTTAGCTAGTATTTTTTTATGTACACACTATATCATACTGATGGGTCGTTGAACACACCAAAATTAAATACTAAACTATACCAAATTCAATCAGAATAATAGCAAGTCCAGGTATCGATCCACAGGGACTATTGTGAAATTAAACTAATTTAATTGTCAAATTCCTAAATTAATTTTGATAAAAAGATTGGTTGTTTATAACCTAATTTAATAACGAATAAATTAAACTAATGAATTAAATTATCAAGAATAAATGAAATTGGATTTACTAAATTGGGGAAAAATCCTAGGGTAGAGAATTCACCACTAACCACATAATTAGGGTTTCCAATTGAAATTAATTATGCTATGGTTTGAACGGATTAATGCTTCGCAACTACAAGCTCAAAGCATTTAACAAGAAGATCATCACATTCAATGTACGAGCACGAACCATCTCAAGTAATACGAATCATTCACTCTAAACTAGGGTAGTGATACGACTCGTTCCTCGTAGCATGGTTCGTCCCATACCTTGAATGTGAAGGAACAGAAAACTCATGTATGGATAATATTCAACAATCACAGAAAGTCAAATATTTGAAAAGATAATAAAAATTATATATAAAGAATTTCTAAAACACCATACAATGGTTCAAACCTTACATAATATAAAATCAAAAAAGAAAACTACATAATTACATGGCTAGGGTTTCATCAAAACCCTAGAAAAGAAGACTAGCCACTCATGGAGAAGTGGAAGGAGGTAGAAGGAGAAGGAACAACCATGGGAGACATCTTTGAAGCTTCTTGTTTCTTCCTCTCTTGCAAACCCTAGCCTCCCTCTTTAGGTCAAAAAAACTTCAGAACCCTAATCCAGCCTTTTTCTTGTCTTTTTATCCTTCCCATCTCGTCCAAACAGGTTTAAAACGTCGGTTTGACTTTCCCAGAAAAAGTCAACGCACGTGCGAAAAAAGTCAACGCACGTGCGAAAAAAGTCAACGCACGTGCGAAAAAAGTCAACGCACGTGCGAAAAAAGTCAACGCACGTGCGAAAAAAGTCAACGCACGTGCGAAAAAAGTCAACGCACGTGCGAAAAAAGTCAACGCACGTGCGAAAAAAGTCAACGCACGTGCGAAAAAAGTCAACGCACGTGCGAAAAAAGTCAACGCACGTGCGAAAAAAGTCAACGCACGTGCGAAAAAAGTCAACGCACGTGCGAAAAAAGTCAACGCACGTGCGAAAAAAGTCAACGCACGTGCGAAAAAAGTCAACGCACGTGCGAAAAAAGTCAACGCACGTGCGAAAAAAGTCAACGCACGTGCGAAAAAAGTCAACGCACGTGCGAAAAAAGTCAACGCACGTGCGAAAAAAGTCAACGCACGTGCGAAAAAAGTCAACGCACGTGCGAAAAAAGTCAACGCACGTGCGAAAAAAGTCAACGCACGTGCGAAAAAAGTCAACGCACGTGCGAAAAAAGTCAACGCACGTGCGAAAAAAGTCAACGCACGTGCGAAAAAAGTCAACGCACGTGCGAAAAAAGTCAACGCACGTGCGAAAAAAGTCAACGCACGTGCGAAAAAAGTCAACGCACGTGCGAAAAAAGTCAACGCACGTGCGAAAAAAGTCAACGCACGTGCGAAAAAAGTCAACGCACGTGCGAAAAAAGTCAACGCACGTGCGAAAAAAGTCAACGCACGTGCGAAAAAAGTCAACGCACGTGCGAAAAAAGTCAACGCACGTGCGAAAAAAGTCAACGCACGTGCGAAAAAAGTCAACGCACGTGCGAAAAAAGTCAACGCACGTGCGAAAAAAGTCAACGCACGTGCGAAAAAAGTCAACGCACGTGCGAAAAAAGTCAACGCACGTGCGAAAAAAGTCAACGCACGTGCGAAAAAAGTCAACGCACGTGCGAAAAAAGTCAACGCACGTGCGAAAAAAGTCAACGCACGTGCGAAAAAAGTCAACGCACGTGCGAAAAAAGTCAACGCACGTGCGAAAAAAGTCAACGCACGTGCGAAAAAAGTCAACGCACGTGCGAAAAAAGTCAACGCACGTGCGAAAAAAGTCAACGCACGTGCGAAAAAAGTCAACGCACGTGCGAAAAAAGTCAACGCACGTGCGAAAAAAGTCAACGCACGTGCGAAAAAAGTCAACGCACGTGCGAAAAAAGTCAACGCACGTGCGAAAAAAGTCAACGCACGTGCGAAAAAAGTCAACGCACGTGCGAAAAAAGTCAACGCACGTGCGAAAAAAGTCAACGCACGTGCGAAAAAAGTCAACGCACGTGCGAAAAAAGTCAACGCACGTGCGAAAAAAGTCAACGCACGTGCGAAAAAAGTCAACGCACGTGCGAAAAAAGTCAACGCACGTGCGAAAAAAGTCAACGCACGTGCGAAAAAAGTCAACGCACGTGCGAAAAAAGTCAACGCACGTGCGAAAAAAGTCAACGCACGTGCGAAAAAAGTCAACGCACGTGCGAAAAAAGTCAACGCACGTGCGAAAAAAGTCAACGCACGTGCGAAAAAAGTCAACGCACGTGCGAAAAAAGTCAACGCACGTGCGAAAAAAGTCAACGCACGTGCGAAAAAAGTCAACGCACGTGCGAAAAAAGTCAACGCACGTGCGAAAAAAGTCAACGCACGTGCGAAAAAAGTCAACGCACGTGCGAAAAAAGTCAACGCACGTGCGAAAAAAGTCAACGCACGTGCGAAAAAAGTCAACGCACGTGCGAAAAAAGTCAACGCACGTGCGAAAAAAGTCAACGCACGTGCGAAAAAAGTCAACGCACGTGCGAAAAAAGTCAACGCACGTGCGAAAAAAGTCAACGCACGTGCGAAAAAAGTCAACGCACGTGCGAAAAAAGTCAACGCACGTGCGAAAAAAGTCAACGCACGTGCGAAAAAAGTCAACGCACGTGCGAAAAAAGTCAACGCACGTGCGAAAAAAGTCAACGCACGTGCGAAAAAAGTCAACGCACGTGCGAAAAAAGTCAACGCACGTGCGAAAAAAGTCAACGCACGTGCGAAAAAAGTCAACGCACGTGCGAAAAAAGTCAACGCACGTGCGAAAAAAGTCAACGCACGTGCGAAAAAAGTCAACGCACGTGCGAAAAAAGTCAACGCACGTGCGAAAAAAGTCAACGCACGTGCGAAAAAAGTCAACGCACGTGCGAAAAAAGTCAACGCACGTGCGAAAAAAGTCAACGCACGTGCGAAAAAAGTCAACGCACGTGCGAAAAAAGTCAACGCACGTGCGAAAAAAGTCAACGCACGTGCGAAAAAAGTCAACGCACGTGCGAAAAAAGTCAACGCACGTGCGAAAAAAGTCAACGCACGTGCGAAAAAAGTCAACGCACGTGCGAAAAAAGTCAACGCACGTGCGAAAAAAGTCAACGCACGTGCGAAAAAAGTCAACGCACGTGCGAAAAAAGTCAACGCACGTGCGAAAAAAGTCAACGCACGTGCGAAAAAAGTCAACGCACGTGCGAAAAAAGTCAACGCACGTGCGAAAAAAGTCAACGCACGTGCGAAAAAAGTCAACGCACGTGCGAAAAAAGTCAACGCACGTGCGAAAAAAGTCAACGCACGTGCGAAAAAAGTCAACGCACGTGCGAAAAAAGTCAACGCACGTGCGAAAAAAGTCAACGCACGTGCGAAAAAAGTCAACGCACGTGCGAAAAAAGTCAACGCACGTGCGAAAAAAGTCAACGCACGTGCGAAAAAAGTCAACGCACGTGCGAAAAAAGTCAACGCACGTGCGAAAAAAGTCAACGCACGTGCGAAAAAAGTCAACGCACGTGCGAAAAAAGTCAACGCACGTGCGAAAAAAGTCAACGCACGTGCGAAAAAAGTCAACGCACGTGCGAAAAAAGTCAACGCACGTGCGAAAAAAGTCAACGCACGTGCGAAAAAAGTCAACGCACGTGCGAAAAAAGTCAACGCACGTGCGAAAAAAGTCAACGCACGTGCGAAAAAAGTCAACGCACGTGCGAAAAAAGTCAACGCACGTGCGAAAAAAGTCAACGCACGTGCGAAAAAAGTCAACGCACGTGCGAAAAAAGTCAACGCACGTGCGAAAAAAGTCAACGCACGTGCGAAAAAAGTCAACGCACGTGCGAAAAAAGTCAACGCACGTGCGAAAAAAGTCAACGCACGTGCGAAAAAAGTCAACGCACGTGCGAAAAAAGTCAACGCACGTGCGAAAAAAGTCAACGCACGTGCGAAAAAAGTCAACGCACGTGCGAAAAAAGTCAACGCACGTGCGAAAAAAGTCAACGCACGTGCGAAAAAAGTCAACGCACGTGCGAAAAAAGTCAACGCACGTGCGAAAAAAGTCAACGCACGTGCGAAAAAAGTCAACGCACGTGCGAAAAAAGTCAACGCACGTGCGAAAAAAGTCAACGCACGTGCGAAAAAAGTCAACGCACGTGCGAAAAAAGTCAACGCACGTGCGAAAAAAGTCAACGCACGTGCGAAAAAAGTCAACGCACGTGCGAAAAAAGTCAACGCACGTGCGAAAAAAGTCAACGCACGTGCGAAAAAAGTCAACGCACGTGCGAAAAAAGTCAACGCACGTGCGAAAAAAGTCAACGCACGTGCGAAAAAAGTCAACGCACGTGCGAAAAAAGTCAACGCACGTGCGAAAAAAGTCAACGCACGTGCGAAAAAAGTCAACGCACGTGCGAAAAAAGTCAACGCACGTGCGAAAAAAGTCAACGCACGTGCGAAAAAAGTCAACGCACGTGCGAAAAAAGTCAACGCACGTGCGAAAAAAGTCAACGCACGTGCGAAAAAAGTCAACGCACGTGCGAAAAAAGTCAACGCACGTGCGAAAAAAGTCAACGCACGTGCGAAAAAAGTCAACGCACGTGCGAAAAAAGTCAACGCACGTGCGAAAAAAGTCAACGCACGTGCGAAAAAAGTCAACGCACGTGCGAAAAAAGTCAACGCACGTGCGAAAAAAGTCAACGCACGTGCGAAAAAAGTCAACGCACGTGCGAAAAAAGTCAACGCACGTGCGAAAAAAGTCAACGCACGTGCGAAAAAAGTCAACGCACGTGCGAAAAAAGTCAACGCACGTGCGAAAAAAGTCAACGCACGTGCGAAAAAAGTCAACGCACGTGCGAAAAAAGTCAACGCACGTGCGAAAAAAGTCAACGCACGTGCGAAAAAAGTCAACGCACGTGCGAAAAAAGTCAACGCACGTGCGAAAAAAGTCAACGCACGTGCGAAAAAAGTCAACGCACGTGCGAAAAAAGTCAACGCACGTGCGAAAAAAGTCAACGCACGTGCGAAAAAAGTCAACGCACGTGCGAAAAAAGTCAACGCACGTGCGAAAAAAGTCAACGCACGTGCGAAAAAAGTCAACGCACGTGCGAAAAAAGTCAACGCACGTGCGAAAAAAGTCAACGCACGTGCGAAAAAAGTCAACGCACGTGCGAAAAAAGTCAACGCACGTGCGAAAAAAGTCAACGCACGTGCGAAAAAAGTCAACGCACGTGCGAAAAAAGTCAACGCACGTGCGAAAAAAGTCAACGCACGTGCGAAAAAAGTCAACGCACGTGCGAAAAAAGTCAACGCACGTGCGAAAAAAGTCAACGCACGTGCGAAAAAAGTCAACGCACGTGCGAAAAAAGTCAACGCACGTGCGAAAAAAGTCAACGCACGTGCGAAAAAAGTCAACGCACGTGCGAAAAAAGTCAACGCACGTGCGAAAAAAGTCAACGCACGTGCGAAAAAAGTCAACGCACGTGCGAAAAAAGTCAACGCACGTGCGAAAAAAGTCAACGCACGTGCGAAAAAAGTCAACGCACGTGCGAAAAAAGTCAACGCACGTGCGAAAAAAGTCAACGCACGTGCGAAAAAAGTCAACGCACGTGCGAAAAAAGTCAACGCACGTGCGAAAAAAGTCAACGCACGTGCGAAAAAAGTCAACGCACGTGCGAAAAAAGTCAACGCACGTGCGAAAAAAGTCAACGCACGTGCGAAAAAAGTCAACGCACGTGCGAAAAAAGTCAACGCACGTGCGAAAAAAGTCAACGCACGTGCGAAAAAAGTCAACGCACGTGCGAAAAAAGTCAACGCACGTGCGAAAAAAGTCAACGCACGTGCGAAAAAAGTCAACGCACGTGCGAAAAAAGTCAACGCACGTGCGAAAAAAGTCAACGCACGTGCGAAAAAAGTCAACGCACGTGCGAAAAAAGTCAACGCACGTGCGAAAAAAGTCAACGCACGTGCGAAAAAAGTCAACGCACGTGCGAAAAAAGTCAACGCACGTGCGAAAAAAGTCAACGCACGTGCGAAAAAAGTCAACGCACGTGCGAAAAAAGTCAACGCACGTGCGAAAAAAGTCAACGCACGTGCGAAAAAAGTCAACGCACGTGCGAAAAAAGTCAACGCACGTGCGAAAAAAGTCAACGCACGTGCGAAAAAAGTCAACGCACGTGCGAAAAAAGTCAACGCACGTGCGAAAAAAGTCAACGCACGTGCGAAAAAAGTCAACGCACGTGCGAAAAAAGTCAACGCACGTGCGAAAAAAGTCAACGCACGTGCGAAAAAAGTCAACGCACGTGCGAAAAAAGTCAACGCACGTGCGAAAAAAGTCAACGCACGTGCGAAAAAAGTCAACGCACGTGCGAAAAAAGTCAACGCACGTGCGAAAAAAGTCAACGCACGTGCGAAAAAAGTCAACGCACGTGCGAAAAAAGTCAACGCACGTGCGAAAAAAGTCAACGCACGTGCGAAAAAAGTCAACGCACGTGCGAAAAAAGTCAACGCACGTGCGAAAAAAGTCAACGCACGTGCGAAAAAAGTCAACGCACGTGCGAAAAAAGTCAACGCACGTGCGAAAAAAGTCAACGCACGTGCGAAAAAAGTCAACGCACGTGCGAAAAAAGTCAACGCACGTGCGAAAAAAGTCAACGCACGTGCGAAAAAAGTCAACGCACGTGCGAAAAAAGTCAACGCACGTGCGAAAAAAGTCAACGCACGTGCGAAAAAAGTCAACGCACGTGCGAAAAAAGTCAACGCACGTGCGAAAAAAGTCAACGCACGTGCGAAAAAAGTCAACGCACGTGCGAAAAAAGTCAACGCACGTGCGAAAAAAGTCAACGCACGTGCGAAAAAAGTCAACGCACGTGCGAAAAAAGTCAACGCACGTGCGAAAAAAGTCAACGCACGTGCGAAAAAAGTCAACGCACGTGCGAAAAAAGTCAACGCACGTGCGAAAAAAGTCAACGCACGTGCGAAAAAAGTCAACGCACGTGCGAAAAAAGTCAACGCACGTGCGAAAAAAGTCAACGCACGTGCGAAAAAAGTCAACGCACGTGCGAAAAAAGTCAACGCACGTGCGAAAAAAGTCAACGCACGTGCGAAAAAAGTCAACGCACGTGCGAAAAAAGTCAACGCACGTGCGAAAAAAGTCAACGCACGTGCGAAAAAAGTCAACGCACGTGCGAAAAAAGTCAACGCACGTGCGAAAAAAGTCAACGCACGTGCGAAAAAAGTCAACGCACGTGCGAAAAAAGTCAACGCACGTGCGAAAAAAGTCAACGCACGTGCGAAAAAAGTCAACGCACGTGCGAAAAAAGTCAACGCACGTGCGAAAAAAGTCAACGCACGTGCGAAAAAAGTCAACGCACGTGCGAAAAAAGTCAACGCACGTGCGAAAAAAGTCAACGCACGTGCGAAAAAAGTCAACGCACGTGCGAAAAAAGTCAACGCACGTGCGAAAAAAGTCAACGCACGTGCGAAAAAAGTCAACGCACGTGCGAAAAAAGTCAACGCACGTGCGAAAAAAGTCAACGCACGTGCGAAAAAAGTCAACGCACGTGCGAAAAAAGTCAACGCACGTGCGAAAAAAGTCAACGCACGTGCGAAAAAAGTCAACGCACGTGCGAAAAAAGTCAACGCACGTGCGAAAAAAGTCAACGCACGTGCGAAAAAAGTCAACGCACGTGCGAAAAAAGTCAACGCACGTGCGAAAAAAGTCAACGCACGTGCGAAAAAAGTCAACGCACGTGCGAAAAAAGTCAACGCACGTGCGAAAAAAGTCAACGCACGTGCGAAAAAAGTCAACGCACGTGCGAAAAAAGTCAACGCACGTGCGAAAAAAGTCAACGCACGTGCGAAAAAAGTCAACGCACGTGCGAAAAAAGTCAACGCACGTGCGAAAAAAGTCAACGCACGTGCGAAAAAAGTCAACGCACGTGCGAAAAAAGTCAACGCACGTGCGAAAAAAGTCAACGCACGTGCGAAAAAAGTCAACGCACGTGCGAAAAAAGTCAACGCACGTGCGAAAAAAGTCAACGCACGTGCGAAAAAAGTCAACGCACGTGCGAAAAAAGTCAACGCACGTGCGAAAAAAGTCAACGCACGTGCGAAAAAAGTCAACGCACGTGCGAAAAAAGTCAACGCACGTGCGAAAAAAGTCAACGCACGTGCGAAAAAAGTCAACGCACGTGCGAAAAAAGTCAACGCACGTGCGAAAAAAGTCAACGCACGTGCGAAAAAAGTCAACGCACGTGCGAAAAAAGTCAACGCACGTGCGAAAAAAGTCAACGCACGTGCGAAAAAAGTCAACGCACGTGCGAAAAAAGTCAACGCACGTGCGAAAAAAGTCAACGCACGTGCGAAAAAAGTCAACGCACGTGCGAAAAAAGTCAACGCACGTGCGAAAAAAGTCAACGCACGTGCGAAAAAAGTCAACGCACGTGCGAAAAAAGTCAACGCACGTGCGAAAAAAGTCAACGCACGTGCGAAAAAAGTCAACGCACGTGCGAAAAAAGTCAACGCACGTGCGAAAAAAGTCAACGCACGTGCGAAAAAAGTCAACGCACGTGCGAAAAAAGTCAACGCACGTGCGAAAAAAGTCAACGCACGTGCGAAAAAAGTCAACGCACGTGCGAAAAAAGTCAACGCACGTGCGAAAAAAGTCAACGCACGTGCGAAAAAAGTCAACGCACGTGCGAAAAAAGTCAACGCACGTGCGAAAAAAGTCAACGCACGTGCGAAAAAAGTCAACGCACGTGCGAAAAAAGTCAACGCACGTGCGAAAAAAGTCAACGCACGTGCGAAAAAAGTCAACGCACGTGCGAAAAAAGTCAACGCACGTGCGAAAAAAGTCAACGCACGTGCGAAAAAAGTCAACGCACGTGCGAAAAAAGTCAACGCACGTGCGAAAAAAGTCAACGCACGTGCGAAAAAAGTCAACGCACGTGCGAAAAAAGTCAACGCACGTGCGAAAAAAGTCAACGCACGTGCGAAAAAAGTCAACGCACGTGCGAAAAAAGTCAACGCACGTGCGAAAAAAGTCAACGCACGTGCGAAAAAAGTCAACGCACGTGCGAAAAAAGTCAACGCACGTGCGAAAAAAGTCAACGCACGTGCGAAAAAAGTCAACGCACGTGCGAAAAAAGTCAACGCACGTGCGAAAAAAGTCAACGCACGTGCGAAAAAAGTCAACGCACGTGCGAAAAAAGTCAACGCACGTGCGAAAAAAGTCAACGCACGTGCGAAAAAAGTCAACGCACGTGCGAAAAAAGTCAACGCACGTGCGAAAAAAGTCAACGCACGTGCGAAAAAAGTCAACGCACGTGCGAAAAAAGTCAACGCACGTGCGAAAAAAGTCAACGCACGTGCGAAAAAAGTCAACGCACGTGCGAAAAAAGTCAACGCACGTGCGAAAAAAGTCAACGCACGTGCGAAAAAAGTCAACGCACGTGCGAAAAAAGTCAACGCACGTGCGAAAAAAGTCAACGCACGTGCGAAAAAAGTCAACGCACGTGCGAAAAAAGTCAACGCACGTGCGAAAAAAGTCAACGCACGTGCGAAAAAAGTCAACGCACGTGCGAAAAAAGTCAACGCACGTGCGAAAAAAGTCAACGCACGTGCGAAAAAAGTCAACGCACGTGCGAAAAAAGTCAACGCACGTGCGAAAAAAGTCAACGCACGTGCGAAAAAAGTCAACGCACGTGCGAAAAAAGTCAACGCACGTGCGAAAAAAGTCAACGCACGTGCGAAAAAAGTCAACGCACGTGCGAAAAAAGTCAACGCACGTGCGAAAAAAGTCAACGCACGTGCGAAAAAAGTCAACGCACGTGCGAAAAAAGTCAACGCACGTGCGAAAAAAGTCAACGCACGTGCGAAAAAAGTCAACGCACGTGCGAAAAAAGTCAACGCACGTGCGAAAAAAGTCAACGCACGTGCGAAAAAAGTCAACGCACGTGCGAAAAAAGTCAACGCACGTGCGAAAAAAGTCAACGCACGTGCGAAAAAAGTCAACGCACGTGCGAAAAAAGTCAACGCACGTGCGAAAAAAGTCAACGCACGTGCGAAAAAAGTCAACGCACGTGCGAAAAAAGTCAACGCACGTGCGAAAAAAGTCAACGCACGTGCGAAAAAAGTCAACGCACGTGCGAAAAAAGTCAACGCACGTGCGAAAAAAGTCAACGCACGTGCGAAAAAAGTCAACGCACGTGCGAAAAAAGTCAACGCACGTGCGAAAAAAGTCAACGCACGTGCGAAAAAAGTCAACGCACGTGCGAAAAAAGTCAACGCACGTGCGGGAAAGTCAAC